>NW_022261370.1:88559-99500 GCF_009602425.1 Actinia tenebrosa
AACGATCTCCTAACGATTAGGTATTTCAAGTAACGATCTCCTAACGGTTAGGTATTTCAAGTAACGATCTCCTAACGGTTAGGTATTTCAAGTAACGATCTCCTAACGGTTAGGTATTTCAAGTAACGATCTCCTAACGATTAGGTATTTCAAGTAACGATCTCCTAACGGTTAGGTATTTCAAGTAACGATCTCCTAACGATTAGGTAACTGAAGTAACGATCTCCTAACGATTAGGTAACTGAAGTAACGATCTCCTAGCGATTAGGTATTTCAAGTAACGATCTCCTAACGATTAGGTATTTCAAGTACAATCTCCTAACGGTTAGGTATTTCAAGGTACGATCTCCTAACGGTTAGGTATTTCAGGGTACGATCTTCTAACGGTTGGGTATTTTTAAAATTCATATTTTAAAATTCATTCCTATCTATTATTGTAATTTGTATTTTATAAAAGAAATAAAAAAACTTGCTTGCTGTGCTGTGTGCTGTCATAAAGCACTTAGGGGCTGGCAGAACACTTGAGAAGTGTCGAGAAGCACTCCGCTACGCGTCGTGCTTCTCCAAACACTTCTCTCGTGTTCTGCCAACCCCCGCGTGCTTTATGACAGCACACAGCACGCGCGCGCGTTTTCTATTTCTTCAGTATATTTTTCAGCGGTTTTTGAGCGCGCGCACATCCTGGGCTCAAATCAAACGTTCAAAGTGTGTTCACCTCTGGTTAGGTTCACTAGAACATATGCGAGTAGAGTAGTCGCTCCTTGGTTCAAGGTATTATTTCCGGTTTTTCTTCCTACCGGAAACTCGGCTTCTTTCCTGTGGATGGGATTGAAGAAGGGTTATGGCTAGATGGGATACTCGCAGTCCAGGTGATTGAGAAAGACTAGTGAGATCATGATTGTCAGGGAAATTTTATTCAGTCGTCTAGTAGTCGTACCCTACGATAGCATAAATTAAGCTATAATAAATAATTTAGTGCAACTGATTCAGATATGAGTTTATTTGATAATTTTTAATTTTCGGGTTTGTTTCTTGGGCTCCCTGCGGTAAATATGTTGACCCACAATGCACCGTAAGGCTATTCTTCCCGAGAGGGATTGGTACGGACGTATAAATCACGTTTTCCAAAATGGCGGCAAAGATGATGGGAAGTAGTTTTTGGCTTTCCTAGAATTTTCCCCTTATTTCTATAAAAAAACAGTCCATTTTTTAAGTGATTCAAGTAGTATTTCCAATTTTACGCAAACAAGGAGGATCATAGATATCTAAAATGTCTGGAAATACTGCAAAATGGTCTCGAAAAAGAAGTTCGAACGAGGAGGATTATGACAACTCGTCCATCAAAGAAGATGAAAAACTACCAAAAGCAGGTGATTGGAAAGTCAAGACCCTTGACGAAATTCGTCAGGAAAAACGCCGAAAACTAGACAACGAATATTTCGAGGTAGAAACAGAGGGTTCTCGTCTGAGCGGCAAAAGTTCTTCTACGTCAAGTCCATCGTTAAAGATCGAGTCCAGATCGTCTTCAAAACGTCCTTCGCCATTGACCCCACAGGAGATTATATATCAGCTCAGTCCTGATCACAGCAGCCCATGTGAGTGTTAAGAATAATTAATGTAGCTATTCTTTATCGTCTCAATGACTGAATAAGTCATCTCTGTCATTATCATTTATATCATCATTACCGGCGTTTGCATTGCTACGCAGCCACCCCAGACAAAAATCGCGACGTGCACTTTGCAATAAACTGCCATCAATCAAACAAGTTGATGTCATTTACACACGTTTGGATTGGACCGAATAGGCCCGGTGAGTGTGGCTCATAATACTTGTAAATAATCGACTGAAGTTTTGGCGCCTTGATTGACGGCAGTCTATTGCAAAGTGCACGTTGTGATTTTTGTCTGGGTGGCGGCTTAGCAATGCAAACGCCGGTAAAATGAACATCATAGTTAGTGGATAAGTGTACATTTTGAATATAGTTTTTCTGCTGACTTAATGAATGTAGATGTAGATTTAATATCATTAAGGCCATCATTACCATCATCATGACCATGACCATCATCCTCATCCTTCTCCTCCTCCTCCTCATCATCATCATAACAGTTAGTCATATGTTGACTGTTGAATTCCTTGGTATCAATCAGCTGCAAAACACTGCAAAACACTGCCGTCATGTGCTATCAACCAGAAAGTATTCTATTGCTTGGTATCAATCAGCTGAATAAATCTCATTACCTGCCTACCATGACAGGCACACACTGCCCCCCATGTTCAATCATCATACTTTAATATTAGAATAAAAGAATAAAAATTTGCTATTAATATTTTGAATTTTTTGTGATGTATCAGTATCTACTGAAAGTGATGGAAGTAGCAAAAAAAGACCAATGCAACAGAAAGGCAGAAGAAAAACAGCTGAAGAAGAAGAAGGTGAAATTCTAAGTGATATTTCAGATGTTGAAAGTGGTACCAGCAAACAGAGAAGTAGAGGTAATAGCCGACGAACAAGCGTAGATGTTGAGATGGTAGAAAAACCCACTGCTGAAGGTAAGTGCTGATACTGACAAAGCTGGTACTGGTTATGTCTAGGGAATTAAGTGATAGTACACTCACCCCTCAGCTCTAGGGTCTCTGGTACGATTCCTGGACTCAGCATCGCATGTGGGTAGAGTTTGTTAGATCTCCCTTGATTCAAGGGTTTTTCTTTGGCTTGTCTGGTTTTCCTTCCGCAACAAATGCGAATATGAAATCATAAAATAATAGTCAACACTGATAAATAATAATGAAGTTATACTGAAATGTTTCAGTTGCATACTACAACCTTCATTGGCATAGGGCTAATGTAAATACAACAAGGTTTTATATACGTTGGGGAACTGAACATGTTCGTTAATTGATGTCGTGTTCCTTATGGAATGGTACCATTCTTCCAAAAACAGAGGTTTCCCCCATTGGAATTGATTGTCCAAGATTTTTGTATTTTTCAAATTAATAGAATTGCCCGTCTGAACATGGCGTTGCATTAAAGATTATGTTTTTTGGTGTTCCTTGATGTTCCTTAGTCTCTACAGAGCACAGAGCCTATCCAATTTGAATGCCAATATGATAAATTCAAATTCAGTCTGTGAGTTAGTCATGCCCTGAGAGATCTTGATTCAGTGTATTGACAAGACATTTGGTGCGCAAGCATGCTTTGTTGTGGGTCGTTTTTTGACCTTACGTTTGTATTTTCTGTGCAACCAGAAGAGGAAGAAGAAGAAAGTGAAGAAGAATCTTCTGATGAAGACAGTGAAAGTAGTGAAGAAGAAGTAGAAGAAGAAACCAAAGTTGAAAAAGACATTTCTGGATCAACACAAGATAAACAGGAGGAAACTGAAAGCAGTGAAGAAGAAGAAAGCAGTGATACAGACAGTGATGACAGTGAAGAAAGCTCAGAGGACGAGGAAGAGGAGGATGAGAAAAACAATCAGACATCTGAAAATAAAAAGGAAGAAACAAAAGTAGAAAATCAAGAGGATAGCGACGATGATAGTGAAAAAGACAGTAGCGAGAGTGATGACTCAGATGACAGTGATTCTAGTGAGGAGGAAGAAGAAGAATCCCCAGCAAAAGATGTCAAACAAAAGCAGAATATAAAAACAAATAAAGATGAAAATGGTGAAGATGTGAATATGAAATCATCAAGAACTACAGATTCCAGAAAAGAACAGGAAAAAGACAGAAAACAAAGAGATGGTTTAGAACAACAGTCAAAATCAAGAGACAAATATGATCGTCATACAGAAGAACCTTCAAAAAGCAGTAGTCGAAGAAGAAAGAATTATGATGAAGTCCAGGGACAAAGGCATAGCAGAGAGAAGCCAAAATATTCAAAGGACAGTAGTGATGATCTGTTATCTAAAGAGAATAAAAGTAGAGAGAAGTCTGAAGAGCAGAGCAAAGGTGAGAAAGTATCTTCAAAAAGAGAGAAGAATAGTCGACCAATAAAAGATAGAAATGAAATGATCGAATCAAATAGAAGTAAAGGGGAGGACAGAGATTCTTATAAACGCAAAAGGAGGGAAGGGAAAAGCAGTAGTTCAAAAGATGAAAATCGTTCCAGCAAGAGAGATTCTGGATCAAAAACATCGAATGCTTCTGAGTCAAGGTTAAGGGAAGCCTCATCTGAAAGAAAAACTCCTAGAGAACAAACTGTCTCCAAAATATTAATGGATCAGGAAAGATTACAATTTTCAACAGAAGTTGTTGATTCAGAGAGCGACAACCCAAGTAGTGATGAAGATTCGTCAGATTCTGAAAGAGAGAAATCTGAACTAAATGAATCACAGGAGAATGAAAAAGAAGATGAAAGACCACGCAAACTACCAGATTATTTACCTGGTATACAGGGCTGTAGAAATGTTAGCGAAGAGTTTGTATGGCTGAACAGAATAGAGGAAGGCACTTATGGAGTGGTATATCGTGCTCGAGACAAGCGAACTAGTAAGTGTCATAGTAAATACTAGTAAACACATGTCATAGTGACCTTAAGCATGTCCAAGCATCAAGGAAGGCATCGCCGAAACGATGATCCAAGCACGTTTTCAAAACAGTTTTTCTTGTCTGACCATCTTCCTCTATGTTGCCTTTGTCTCTTTGATGGCAGTTGGCGATTTTTGTTTGATCTATAGAGGACGATGGTGCATTCACATAAAGTACCATTTTGAAAACATGTTCGCAAAATTGTTTTGGCACCTGCATCCTCTGTGCTTGTCCATACTTAATGTCCCTATTGAATGAATGACCTTTTTAATATTGCAACTTTTTAGTGTAAATACATTTTGTAGAAGCATTAATTGTTGTTGAAGTGTTGTTGACATAAAGTATTTTGTCTTCAGATGAAATTGTTGCACTGAAAAGATTAAAGATGGAGAAGGAGAAGGAAGGGTTTCCTATTACATCACTACGAGAAATTAACACATTGCTGAAAGGCCAACACCCAAACATTGTCACTGTCAGGGTAAGGAGTCTTGTGTAAAGATTGAAAGACATGAGGAAATGTAGAATAGTTTGTGGTTTGAGTGATCATAAGACCTCCTCGGCTTGGGAGTAATGTTTCCCCATTTCAGACCATGTGTCATTCCCTTGAGAAAAAGATTCTTTCTTTGATTTGTACCCAAATTCATGTGTCTTCTCATGTGCAACCAATTGCAGCCATTAAATGAATAAATGATACTTTATGTGGTCCTCCTTGCTCAAGCCAAGGAGGTCTATTAGGGAGGTGAAATTCTCCCTCATGACCATGCACGCCTCCCTGGGCAGATCTATTCACTTTTATACAGGAGTGCTGCATGCTCATGCCTTAACACACTCAGACCCTATTAAAATAAATTAAGAATTAAAAAATAAATCACTTTTATTTAAGAGTCTAGTCGTTCTAGCGCTTTCGCACTAATTGGGGACACTTTTCGCTCACACGCACTACCACTACATTCAATATTCTATGCACACAACGCTCAGCTCACATGTTGATTTTTATGGAGGGAGGAAAGACCCTCGTAGCATAGAAGAGAACAACACACCAAACTACTAATACTCCTGAATACTACATGATTTCGTTGATGCCTAGGGTTTAAAATAATGGCCTATCAGTCCCTGGTAATGATGGCCTATTCGAGTTAGTTTTAGCTCGCTAGCTTAACACTACCAGTCAGAATGACCAGGGACTGATAGGGACTGATGAATAAAATGCTTATCATGGCCAAGCTTGTATGTTTTTATTGGATTAGACAGTTTTATATCCAAGAAAAGGTTCCAAAATTTATTCCAAAGTTTCTGCATGTTCGTTCGGGTGTTGTTAAGACTTTAGACAATGTTGTTGGTGTTTTGATTTTTGTTGACAGGAAATAGTCGTGGGTAACAATATGGATAGAATATACATAGTAATGGATTATGTTGAACACGACCTGAAAACCTTGATGGAGCACATGAGTAGCAAGTTCTCTGTAGGTATGTACATCACTTGGTTAGAATTATAAAATAAAATAAAACCTTTTTCAAGTATGGAATGGGATGAATGAACGCTTCACTTTTAATTAGTCATGCTTCACTTTCCATTTCCCCTTTTTTTTCCGATCCTTTTGTTTTCTTTTGTTTCTTCATACGCTTATTTCTCATTGGTCACTTTTTTTTCCACCTTAGTATTTATTCACCCCTTCTCATCTTTTCTTTCCACTCATTCCGACGAAGGACTAACGTCCGAAACGTCAGTTTCACAAAGCTTTTCACAGTGATTCAATTTATCCACAAGTTCCTGCTTTTTTAATAATATTTTCTCATGAAAGAGTAATAAGCTTTTATATTTAAAATTTAATCCTTCATCCTCAGGTGAAGTGAAGTCACTTCTCGTTCAGCTCCTTCGAGCAGTGGCTCATCTCCATGACAACTGGATCCTACACCGCGACCTTAAATCTTCAAACCTACTTTTAAGCAATGAAGGCATACTCAAGGTAATGATCTTACATTTATGGGATATTATCATCCTTTCGCCTTGGATTAACAATGATAATGAGATACTACCTATATCTTGAAATACTTTAGTAAATGTATAAGCTACAGAGTGTAGTAGGGGAAGGGAAGGGATTGGAGATGAGATGTCTATCAAACAGTTAGAATACTAGTAATCCTTTAACTTCATTCAATTCCTTAGTTTAATACCCTTTGTATGGATTAAGCAGTATGTGGTCACCCTATGTTACCCTCCCTTCCCACCCTCATGCTAATTTATGACCACTCCCTATATTTATTATTCATATTTTTTTACAGGTTGGAGATTTTGGATTGGCAAGGGAGTATGGATCACCATTAAGACATTATACTCCTATTGTGGTCACCCTGTGGTACAGAGCCCCAGAACTATTACTTGGAATCAAGGTACAGCCTGTAAAAATAATACAAAATGATATCAGCTGAGACTCTCAGCCAATCAGAATGCAGAAAAGTCAATGTATATTTAATGATAGTATATTGTTTCTTCCCATCAGGTGTC
This sequence comes from Actinia tenebrosa, assembly GCF_009602425.1. Next base: position 95,591 of record NW_022261370.1, read on the forward strand.
ATAGCGTATTCACCTCTCGATAACCCCTAGAGTCCCTCATTTTTGTTCCTCGCCAAACCTAATACACTAAATTCCAATGTGATCTGTGAGTTAGCTGTGCCCTGATCCAGAACTGCCAAGATAAGAAGTTGTTTCAGGGTTCAATGTGTGAGTTAGCCATGCCCTGACTCAGAACTGCCAAGATAAGAGGTTGTTTCAGGGTTCAATGTGTGAGTTAGCCATGCACTGACTTTGATCAGCCCAGAGGTTGTTTCAGGGTTTGATCTGTGAGTTTGCTGTGCCTGATTTAGACCAGCCCAGAGGTTGTTTCAGGGATTAATGACATAATACTTGAAGGTTAGGGCATGAAAGTACTCTTATTCTGATCTTAGGAATATTCCTGCCCCATTGATCTCTGGTCTTGTGGTTGCATATTTGCCGAGCTATTAACAATGAAACCACTCTTCCCTGGAAAGTCAGAAATTGATCAAATCAACCGAATATTTAAGGTAAGAAAGACTAATCCTCTCTATAACATACAGCAATGTCATGTTACATATTGATAATCAGTGATTACCAGCACGATAAATAAAAGTAATTCACTAATTAATATATTCTGTTATTTAGGAACTTGGAACTCCCAGTGATTCAATATGGCCGGGTCCACCTAAATATTCTGAGTTGCCTCACGTCAAAAAGGTTTGCTTAAAGTGCTACTATGACGAAAATCGCTCAAACTTGGATTCAGCTGAAACTTCCTAAGAATACTCTTCAAAGGTCCAATAATCACTGTATGAAGTGTTTTCTCGATTTTCAGGACGAAAGTATGATATTTTTACGATTATTTTTTGGAGTCTGTGACGTCACACACTCAACATCGAACATCGCTCCATACATTTCTTTGTAGTTTATGATCAAAATATCAGTAGTAAAGGGAGAAAGAAATACCCAAACACCCCAAAATATAAATYATAGTCACAAGTAATGTGAAATAAGCACATTARCYACCCTTTGGGCYTCATAGGAATAAAATAWMTTARGGATTTATATACAAAGAAATATATGTAGCAATGTTTGATGTTGAGTGTATGACGTCACAGACTCCAAAAAATAATCGTAAAAATATCATACTTTCATACTGAATATCGAGAAAACACTTCATACAGTGATTATTGGACCTTTAAAGAGTATTTTTAGGAAGTTTCAGCTGAATCCAAGTTTGAGCGATTTTCGTCGTAGTAGCACTTTAACTTTAAATATTTTCATAACGAGTACCTTCTTTGGGTATTCGCAGCTATTTTATGGAGAGACGGGGGTAACTTTCTTGTTGTCCAAGATCAGCCTCACACAAAATAAGCTTTGTTAGCATTCTTTGGAAGTACTGTAAAACCTCTACCTTGTAAACACCTTTTCATTCTGTTACTCTTAATCATGATTTTTTAACCTAAAAGAATGCACAATTCCTATTGTTTTATTTTTGTTTTGAAAAAGATTATCTATTTTTCCCTCATCTTTAGTTATACCTGCCTCTGTTATACCTGCCTCTGTTATACCTGCCTCTGTTATACCTGCCTCTGTTATACCTGCCTCTGTTATACCTGCCTCTGTTATNGTTATACCTGCCTCTGTTATACCTGCCTCTGTTATACCTGCCTCTGTTATACCTGCCTCTGTTATACCTGCCTCTGTTATACCTGCCTCTGTTATTATCAGGCTATGCTCCATCTACTTCCCTTCCATCTTTAAATGTTTTTTCTGTGATGTTAGATTTCTAAAATATTTTTACTATCATTCTATAATCACCAGATGACCTTCACAGAGTATCCATACAATCAACTGAGAAATAACTTTGGAACATATCTTACAGACAAAGGTTTTGATCTGCTAAATAGGTAAGATTAAACATTGTCAGGTAGGAAAGGCTCTGCCTAAACCCAACAAGCACCTAATTTGATCTGTGAGCTATTTGCCCTGCCCTAACTCAAAATGACTCTGGGTTGATTCAGGGTTCGATCTGGGAGTTGGCCATGAAGTCCAAATTGGCTTACTTCTCTGCAGCTCAACCTTCTGCTTTACCTAAAATATTTTAGAACCCTTATTAAAATCTGGGTAACTATTAATTTTGGTTTTTGTTTTCCAGGTTTTTGACTTATGATCCAAGCAGAAGGATCACAGCAGAGGAAGCATTAAAGCATGAATACTTTAACGTAAGCAGCACTGGATGTGTTTTTTATATGTTAGACCAAGATACCTTTTTACCTGGTCATACTGTCTTCCCATTTGCCTTTCTTTAGAGTATCATTTTTTTGTTTAACAGTCACACATGAGAGGACAATTGGATATGGATATAATATAAGCAAAGTATCATAATATTCACAAGAGAATGACACATGGTCTGGAATGGGAAAATGTTATGCCAAAGATAAAAATATCTTTTCTTGTTTCTTGTTTCTTGAATACAATATTTAGTATTTAGTAAACTATATTAGAACTATATTTCCTTGAAGTGATTTTTCCATGATATTTTTTAAAACATAGGAATCACCCCTTCCGGTTGATCCAGACATGTTCCCCACTTGGCCTGCTAAAAGTGAAATGATGCAGAGACCAAGGCGTAAAGACTACCAACACAGCCCTAAGCCACCAGAAGGTGGCGAGATGTTCTCCAAACTTGTAAGTCCTTGTTTCCTTTCTGCTTAAAGTGCATATGACACGAAAACATTTTAATGTTAAAAATGTGTATTTTATTGGCATGAATAAGAATATCACAGTTAAATTTGTTTCAAAAACGTATTTCTCTAGAAATTCAAGAAAATGTAGCACGAGTTGTGACGTCATTTTGTTTACAAGTCTCCAGATTTAGTTGCAAATACACGAAATTTGTTTGAATGCAGAATCTTAATTTCATGTAGTACACTTTTCAGTTCCCCAACATTTGAAGAGTACTACGTAAGCTATCAAATGAAGTTTAATAGAATATGCCTTTTGTTGTTATTTTATATGAATTACAATTTATATTTAGTGCRTTACTACCGAATGTAGAGTACGTGTCAACAAAATGACGTCACAAATTGGGCTTAATTTTCTCACATATCTCAAGAATTAAGCTTTTGAAATAAATTTTATTACGATATATTTATCATTATTAACAAACTATACATTTTAAACGATGAAATGTTTTCGTGTCATATACACTTTAAGGGCCACTTGGACGAAAATTGCTCCAAAATTAAAACTCTTTCATTCGAGCTGGAACTTTGCTGAAATAATCTTGAATACATTAAGAACCACCCACTGGAATATCTTTCTGATATTCGAAAGGAAAGGGCCAAAATTTTACAATTTATTTTCGTCCGCCATTAATTCCTTTGACTCACAGAATTCAACTCAAGAAGACTGGCATGAGTACTTATGACGTCATTTACTCAACCCAAACCAAAACATTGGTGGGTAATGTATGTGCCATGTTCGTAAAACTCGGTTTATTTGGTTTATTCAGAAAATATATAATGTTTCATTCGGTTTCCTAACTACTATATGACCAAACAATGTCTAGGCGCTGAAATTTTTCAGTTTCAATAATACTGACGATCATAATTCGAAAATTTCAATACATCTCGGCACGCCAAGAATCACAACAAAGGAGGACGCATGGACGAGATTCTAGCGGTTCCATCGCGAGAAGTGACTGAGATATTCGGGATTTATTCGAATCATTTTAAGGATAACAACTTTTCAAGGTATATTTACATACAAGGGCAAAGAGCAACCCCATAATTTGGGTCTGCGAGACATCCGACACAATGAAAGAAAAATCTACGAGCTGAGTGACAGACGCCGCTGTTGCGCGAGTAATAAATAAGAAACCTTTGACATGTTCTTTTACAAAGATGATATTAGATAATCGTATGTTTGTACCTATTCAATGCAT
>NW_022261370.1:99835-110285 GCF_009602425.1 Actinia tenebrosa
ATATTTGAAGAGGTATCAAAGGTTTAAAAAAAGTCTGTTTAGAGATTCTTTTCACGATAACTCATTTAAAACATCAAATAAACTTCAGGTAATCTAACAAGAAATGTATAGTCAAAACGACGCTAACATGACGGTGTTGAGTAAATGACGTCACAGTGTAAAACTGCTGTACATAATGACTCGTTGGCCATGACACAGAAATTAATGGCGGACGAAAATAAATTGTAAAATTTTGGCCCTTCCCTTTCGAATATTAGAAAGATATTTCAGTGAGAGGTTCTTAATGTGTTCAAGATTATTTCAGCAAAGTTCCAGCTCGAATGAAAGAGGTTTAATTTTGGAACGATTTTCGTCCAAGTGGCCCTTGAATATTGGCTTACTTAATTCCAGTGCTATGAGTTATCCATTCCTGACTTAGATCAGCCCAGTGGTTGTTTCAGGGTTCGATCAGTGAGTTAGCCATACCCCGACTTAGATCAGCCCAGAGGTTGTTTCAGGGTTCAATCTGTGAGTTAGCCATGTCCTGAATTAAATCAGCCCAGAGGTTGTTTCAGGGTTCTGTCTGTGAGGTAGCCCTGCCTGACTTAGATCAGCCCAGAGGTTGTTTCATAGAACTAAATTACACCTGCTAGGTTTTCCATACTCTATCAATTTTCTAGAAGCCTGAAATAATCTCTGTAAAACCATACGCCCTGTCACAAGAGCAATGAATATACCTATTTTGTGTTAAACTATAGTCTCATTGATTTCAAATTGTAGAAAGATGGCAGCGATAGTAGCAGTGCTACTGCTGCTGGTGGAGGACTTCAAGGTTTTCATATGCCATCATCCAAGAAAGGATCTGCTGCTGTCGCTGGGTTTGCTTTGAAGTTCTAACAACCAGACAGTATTCATTACTGACATGTGGCTGGACAAGTGCCAATCTTGGCTGGACATTCTCTATTGGCCAGCCATTAGGTTGAGCCCTGCAGTAGTAAGGCTAGCAGCTATTGATGACCTTCATTCCAGAAAGGTTCAACTGATGTTTGCTTCAGTTTGAATTTCTAACTAAACATTATCCTAGTGGGCCCAGTTGTATGAAGGGTAGATAGCACTGTCCGACGAATAAATCTTATCCAATGGATAAATTTATTGCATAACAGAATCGACTTATCAACTGGATAAGGATTTATCCGTCTGATAGCTCTATCCACCCTTCGTATGACCTGACCCTGTCCTCAAAATGTAAATATTTGTACTAGTCATTGAATAACATAGATGTGTAGCCTTCTTAAATTAAAGAATTGTGATGAAATAATTATGATATACTGGTACTAATTACTGCTCTTTGAGCCTTTGCTTATGTCTCTTACCTCGATCCTCATTTCCTGGTTCTTTAGAGGAAGCATTTATTTATTCATTTCTTCTATTTCCTCAATCAGTCTCTTATGCGTTGTCAGTGGTAAACGTGAAGTACTATACTATTAGGTAGGCTTAAGAGCTAATAACTGGGGGGGGGGGGGGGGGGGGGGGGGGGGGGACCAAATTATAGTAGGCCAGTGAGATTAAAAGCAGAAGGGCATATATGTGGGATTTTACAGAATAAAAATATTTGAAACTGCTACAGAAAATCAGAAAATTGCGGCACCCAGTTTGTCTCTATGTCAATAGCGCAGTGCACTGATTCTAAAAATAGCTTGAAGATTCGGACAAACATTGCATTCTGTTTAACCGCTATGAGGATTATACGAACTGATTATATTATTTTTACTTAAAGTTACAATAATAACCCATGTAAACTAAGCTGTGAAAATTATTTGCTGAAAGTAAACTTGTAAGTTTGTTTGTCCGAATTTTGCCTTTGTCTTCGTTTTTATGACGTCATGGCTGCACTGCGGTATTGGAAATCAAAGTCTGCCACATGATAGGTTATTTATGCACGATGTGAACAAACTTTTACAGTCTAGCTTCCATGTTTTCAAAGGTAGCTGTCGTGACAGACCGTGAGGGTGATTGCTTCTGATTGGCTGAATTTCTTTCATTTCTTCAATGTTTCAGCCCAATCAAATATATTTTATGCTCAAATATATGAACACCATTGGCCATGTACTCAAGATATATAGCCCTCCCTTCCCCAGCTATCATTTTCTCTTGACCCATTATTAATATTTTACGGACAGAATCTAAATAAAGAAAAGAATATTTCAAGACAATGTTTTTTGGGTTTCCTGTGTGAGGTGAATCACACTACCCGTCTCTCCCCCCCGCGGAATATTACGTGTCACACTGCACGATTTCTCATGATCAGCTGATAAATACCCGGGTCTCAGCCAATCAGAATCGTTCTTCTAACAATAAAACTGAAGTACTATTTGTCGATCAGGCGTCGGCTTTTTTCTTGCAAAACCTCTGCACCGAGGTAAGAATTGCTGCAAAAACTCCTTATTTTTTACTCAATTACAACTATTTCTTTCTTTCTGACCCGCTGAAGTCATAAATATTGTGTTTTGCATTTATTTTTCAGTAGAAAGGACAACATTCTTGGCAGAAATCTGATCAAAATGACTATAAAATTCGGAATCAACGGGTGAGAGTTTAGACATGTGCTTCAGTTCTTCACTTTTGAGGCCTTTTTCATTTTTTAAGTGATTGCACAAGACCTGAGATCGTATTAAGAATGTCTTACGGTGTTTTTTGTGTAGATTTGGACGAATTGGACGGCTGGTTTGTCGTGCTAGTTTGGAGAGAGACGATGTCCAACTTGTCGCAGTCAACGATCCTTTCCTTGATGCAGAGTACATGGTAAAAAAACACAGATTTTTAACCTTTTAAAACCCATATTCAACTATTTTATACCAAAACAAGATTTTCCTATGACTAGATAAGCTAAAACCAGGCAAAATATTACTATTTCTTATATTTTATTTCTATTTTTAAGCATGTAATACCTCCAACTCTGGATTCAGGTTATTTAGCGACAGCAAATTGAAAATTAAAATTCACATTTTGACAGGAAAAAGAATTAAAATAGTATTTTTGCCATCTGTTCTTTAAATTGATAAATTATTTTCCATTTTATAAGTTATTTATAGTCAGTTTTCACCAGTGAAAATATGATATTATTGTTATTTAAAAATGCCAAATTATAGATATAAAATGTACAAATTATACAGCTGTTATATTTTTATTGCGAAACTATTGATATTATCCGGTCTGTGACAAGTTTGGCTTAAAATAATTGAGATATTTAGAGTTGAATTAGCTTTGAGAAAAGTGGAATTAAAAAAGTGGTTACAAAAGAGCAAAGAAGAATTGTAGTTTTCTCTTTGTCGTGTGCCACGTTGGACCTCAAACTGCCACGCATTGAGCTACGTTTTGTGATGTTAATAATTATTTTCTTTGCCTTTTATTAATGTCCAACTGCTGTCCTGTTCATTATTTGTATTGAGTAATTATTATTATCACTACCAAATCTTGGGATTCTGTATAGGAAAATAATTGTTAGTTGACAATTACATTGTATAGTATGATTCCACTCAACTGGGTTCTAACCTTGGTTGTTTTTGACTTCCAATTCAATCTATAAGTTAGCTATGCCCTGACTGATAAACCCAGAAGTTGTTTCAGGGTTTGATCTGTGAATCAGCCATGGCCTGACTTTCGAGACTTATTCCAAGGTTTGATCAGTGAATTAGGAATTCCTGGCTTAGATCAGCCCAGAGTTTGTTTCAGGGTTCAATCTGTGAGTTTGGCATGTCATGGCTTAAATCAGCCCAGAGTTTTTTTTCAAAGGTTATACAGAAATATGCCTAACTCTCTCCATGTTTTATAACAGGCCTATCTGTTCAGGTATGACTCCACCCATGGCCGATTCAAAGGCGAGGTGAAGGTGGTGGATGGAAAACTGATCATTAATGGCAAGACAATAGAGGTGTTTGCCAACAAAGACCCATCAACCATCCCATGGGGAAAGCATGGTGCCGACATTGTTATTGAATCTACTGGTGTTTTCACCACCATCGAGAAGGCCGGTGCTCATCTGAAAGGAGGTGCAAAGAAGGTTATCATCTCCGCACCCTCTGCCGATGCACCTATGTTTGTTATGGGTGTTAATGAGGAGAAATATGAATCCAGCATGAATGTTGTCAGGTAAGCAGGCTGGAGGCTTAGAAAAAGGGGATGGGATGGTGGGTGGGGATATCTTTTTTGAGATTTTCAACAAATAATAGCTTATGATAAATGAAAAGAGTGAATGAATAAATTTACCTTGTTTTACGAGGGTAGTATTGTGTGGCGCTCATTGTTCGGGGTTATTGGGGGGGGGGGGGGGGGGGGTTTAAGGGAAAAACCCTTAAGCACAAGAGAGAACCAAATAAACTCTCTACTCACATATGAGTCTGGGAGCATGGGTCACATTGGTGAGAGGTGAGCGCTCTAAAGGCCAATTTAGACAGCATGAATTTTGCCTACAACTATTGTATACAACATGCTCGCGTCTGTCATAGGCAAGTTGTAGGCTTGATTTACATGCCACGACTCCAGTTGTAGGATGGCATGAGCGTGTTGTATACAATAGTTGTAGGCGAAAACTGTACCGTCTAAACCTTAACCATTATGCCACTTGTGCATCTGATAGCATGAATTGATGGAACAAATTTATTATTTTCTTTAATTGTAATGTTTATTTTTTCAGCAATGCTTCTTGCACTACCAACTGCCTTGCTCCTATAGCTAAAGTCATCAATGATAATTTTGGTATTGAGGAAGGCTTGATGACAACCATCCATGCCTATACTGCCACACAGAAAACTGTTGATGGGCCAAGTGGAAAGGTACAATACAATAGCCAGCACTAATACTGCTTTGTTTGACAGAAAGGGCTATATGGGGGTCATGAAGTTTTTAAAGTAAGAGTTAATTGCCAAGAACGGAGGCAATAAGCCATATACATCCTGAGGGCCGCAGGCTTATTGTTGACGTTCAAGGTAATTAAGTATTTTATTTATCAATTGAGAAGGTTTTCTATTAGATGTTGCTCATTATAAATGTGTGAAGTCTATATATAGTTATTAACCGGGTTAAAGCTAACTATATATTGACCTCGCATTTATAATGAGGGTTATAACAAAAATAAAGCCTTGTGAATAACAAAGAAAACCGTGTCAATTGAGAAATAATAACTGTTATAACCCTTTTTTCCAATTCGTTGGGAGCATGTGGATCGTGAGAGAAAGAAGGTCATGCGCACACTTGCTATCTCATCATTTGTTTCCAATATAATGAAAAATTTTCTTTGAAACTTCAATGATTCGTAATTATGAAAATGTTTCATAGCATTGGCGTGACGGAAGAGGTGCTCACCAGAACGTTATTCCAGCATCAACTGGTGCAGCAAAGGCAGTCGGTAAGGTCATTCCAGAGCTGAATGGAAAGTTGACTGGCATGGCATTCAGAGTTCCTGTGCCTGATGTGTCTGTGGTAGACTTGACCGTTAGGCTTAAGAAAGGAGTAAGTATTCTTCACCTTATTGAAGAAAAATAATAATAATAAATAAATAAATAAAGTGACTGTTAATATTTAGAGTTTGGCTCAAAGTCCTCTGATTTTGTACTTATTAAATTGAAGTTGAACACAATTTTCTTGAAATGCAGGCTTCATATGACGAAATCAAGAGTGCTGTGAAGAAAGCCTCAGAGTCCAAAGAGATGAGCAGATTCCTTGGTTACACTGAAGACGAGGTGGTGTCCAGTGACTTTATTGGCCACACAACCTCCAGCATATTTGACGCTAAGGCTGGCTTGGCCCTGAATGATAAATTCGTCAAGCTGGTTGCCTGGTAAGTGACTCTTTTTTCAAATAGGCCTTCCTGGATTTGCTTGAGTGACCAGGAAACAATGGCTTCAAGTCGTACTTAAACTTTATAAAATACAGTAAATGTATGGACACTGCACATCAAGTCCAACCTCAGCTTTGGTCATTGTTTTGTGTTCAGTCAAGATAGTTCTGTAAAAGTCTATTATGACTTTCCAGTGCAGTGCACAATGTTTTAGCTTGTGGGATATACATGTAGCAACAAGGGGAAATTATTCATACTGTTTTTTAGATATCAGATAAGTTCATGCTGGATCTGGAATGATTTAAAGAGGGTGGCTGTTACCTTTTTGTTTAGATTTTACATTATATGCCTCCCCCCACCTACCCCCCTTTGGGATCTGCCTTTGAAGGTTACTGTTTTTAGGCAAGGATTAAGTTTATGTTGGGAGTGATGAAAATGTCTGATGCTTGAATGACTAGACCAGTTGGTCCAGTCCTGGAAGAATCTTGTATTCATACTGTCTGACCCAACACACACAAAGATGATAATTTACTTTCAATCCATCTAAGGTTCCTATTTACTTCCTATACAGGGCTTCAGATAGACTGTGAGGTAAGTCCCTCTATTTCCCTTGGTCACTTTAAGTCTGTCTGTCCGTGTCAATTGGTCGAGGAAGATTGGTCATGAGTCAAAAGTCGACACGGACAGACAGACGGACAGTGACCAAGGGAAATAGAGGGACTTAGCTCGCAGTCTAGGCTTCTTCTCCCCCTGAAAATAAACACACCTTCCCTTATTAAATGTATAATTTTTAAGGTTGTTGAAACATTTTCCTATTTCAGGTATGATAATGAATATGGATACAGTCATCGTGTAATAGATCTTTTGGTCTATATGACAAAGCGTGGCTAGCACTGTCAAGAAAACCAAACTAGACAACTTTTGATCAATAGATACTTGATAAAAAATCTTTAACATGAGTTTGTGTTTGATTTTACTTTTAAATCTTCATGGTGTATTGAATTGTACACCATCTTTATACATCTATGATGTATTGTTCTTCAAATAAATAGTGGAAGTATTGGTAATTTAAGTAGAAGGACTTGAAATGTTAGTCTTTGGGTTAATAAAAAGCTTTAAAAGTACTTTATAAAAATTAATGTTGTCCTCGTCTTATTATGGGTGTTAGTTTGTTGGTGTTTCCAAATTGCGATCAAAAAAGTTGTTCATGTTCATTAACACTAACACTAATAATTGGGGAATTCTGACTCTTTTTTATGGGCTCACCGGTCTATTTCATTTATTGCATTTGGCTGCTAGCTATTTCATAATTATTTTATTTGCTCGATCTATACCTATGTCCAAGGTATTGCAATATTGCCTAAGCGCAGTTTTGTTCTATTTGTGTTTGCGATAAAGAAGCCAAGTAAAGAAAATAGCTGATATACCACAGGTACCCCAGCAAATAGGCGTTAAAGCCACACCCTAATTCCTATTTCGCATAAATTTTGTAACACGGGTACATGTGTTCACGCGGTTCTTTATTGTTGTAACACGTAAATTGACCAGAGTTTTGCTACATCAAATCTAATTTCTAATATAATCTTTAATCAAATAACTTCTGGATACGCAAAAGTTTAAAGCTAATATCCTACACTATTTACAATGGTCTGCGCTATCATACATAGAGGATATTACATGGGCGCGCGGAGATACGAATTTTATCTTCAAGTGTTGAAAAGATTTTCAACACAAGAAGATAAAATTCCTATCTCCAAGCGTCCATGTAATATACTGTTTATTATATAATTATCAATGAAGTATGTTTTGGCTTTTTCAGGCAATTCTTTCCGTGCATTTTTGAATAGCCATCGCAATGGTGTTATTTTCACACGTGAAAATAACATGTTATTTTCACGTGTGAAGATATCATTTTTTCGAAATAGAGAAAAATAGATATTTCATTGGTAATTATATTATAAATTTCTTTATTTTTGATACTGTTACAGAGTTACAGGTTTTAGAGTGGTTTTCATTAATGCGATAGAGTACAAACACTAAGTGTGTAACATCAATACCACTAAACACTGCTAAATTATGCTAATCCTATTGTTTTATATTGATCAATTAGCACTATTTACTACTAGATAGTGCAAAGTGTTGCACACTTTTAGTGTTTGTACTCTAGTAAAGTGGAATGTGCTAAATACACCAACATCTATAAATCACTCTAAACCTATAGGAAAAAAGAGGTTTAAGAAAAATGTCGCGTAAGCTTGCTACGATATGTTCAGTTTGTCTTTTCGCTTGAATTTAGGTGTGGACACACGATGCAACGCTGCATGAAATGGGCTATTTTGGGTGTCGCACGGAGATTAGTTCATGTCTTTGAGATCATTGCGCATGTCAAATGTGGTCATTTTTACACCATTGATTTTTGCCACTGTCTGACATCTCTCTATCGCTTCACAAACAGCCAGTCTTCTTGAAGGTCGGTTCCGAATGTACTCGTGAAAGCTGGCCAAATCTTCTTCTCTTCTCTCTTCAGCAGCGGCTTTTCCCTCCCTTGAATACCTGGCTATTCCATCTTCAAATCCAAGCGAGTCATTGTCAGTTCCTTGCACAATGATATGCTTTACTTTCGCCTCCATCTCTTGCGCGGGAAAACCTGCCAAATCATCATGCGTACTATCTTTAGCAGCAGCTTTGCCCTCCCTTGGATACCTGGCTATTCCATCGACGAACCCAAGAGAGTCGTTGTCAGTTCCTTGTACAACGATACGCCTTACTCTTTGAGACGAAGAAAAATTGGGAAGGTGAAAAACAGAAACACAACTAACACGACGTGGATGTTCAGTCTTTTCCAGCTCTCTTTTACTGTCAACTTCTTCTTCTTTGACTAAATCGTTTGGGGCTTTTTCCATCTCATTTTCCGCTACAGGGGTACTCAGTGCCTGTATGTAACAACATTCATTGTATGGTTTATCTGTTACCATGTCTGTTGGCTTTAACCCGACATGATTTCTATCACTGCCTTTCTCGTTTCGTAATCCAAGATGCGCAAATTCGCGGCTCCAGCTTTTTCCTCTCCACTGCCTTGTTCTGGTACCATTTTTGTTCCTGAAACCAGAAAAAGTTCCTCGCTTGAACGCCAATGAACGACTCCAACTTTTCCGCTTAGTAACGCACAAACGCTCCCTACCATTACCAACAACAAAAGTGTCATTCTCAGTCCAAAAAGCCATTGAGCTTAACTCCAAAGTTGAACTATAACTGGTAAGAGAGAGCTTGTCTTCTTCAGTTGACAGGAATACTTTTGAGTAGATTGTTAAATTAAAACCACGTTTGTTGGTTCTGTTGTTGTGTAGTGACTTTAACACAAAGGGCTACCTCTTAATTTTTTTCTAGTGGCACAAAACTATATTTTATAGCAAATTAGATATCTTTGGCAATGGATCTGAAATGAAAGAGAGGTATGGACTGTAGCCGAAAAGAAACTCGCTGTGATTGTCAGTACGCTATTCCTTTAGTTTAATTCCATGATTATGTAACAGAGATGTTACATACGCCCTCTATCGCAAGAAAGGCTTTTGCTGAACCAATCAAAATGCTCGAAATAAAATCCCACCAATCACAGAGTAGACACACCTTCGACTAGTGACGTCTCTGGTTGCTAGGTGCTAAATTAACTGGTTGCTAGGGATGAAACTGATGACTCCTCAATCAAGTTAATTAGTTTCGTTGCAGATGATCTGAGATAGTGACTTACAAATGACGTTACTGCAAACTGAAGTTTCCTCACAAAGTAATAATATCTTTCGGCTCGTTATAAAGCCTGAGAAAAATTGACCCATGAAAAATGAAAACGTTATTGATAAACAAATAAAAACGTGAAAAATATTAAATCTTATTAATTATCGTGATAGCAGTTTAAAAGCGACGTCTTCTTTCTTCCATTTGGTAACTTGGAAATCCATGATTTCAATTAAGGGAAAAGTGACACCTCATGATTTTGCGATTTTTCTCGCTTGTGATTGGCTAAAACTGATTTTCTCAGATCAACTGGTGACCATTGTTGTTCCGTTACAATTTTTCTTAATTAAGAATTACATTTGTTTTGAACCACAAATGCGTCAATTCATTTACTTTCTCAGTTCAAAGTAAAAAAATAACGCGTGCCGCCAAGGGTGTGGCTCACGGCTGTTTCAATTCAAATAAAAAGCGACATTAGGTTCCAGGAGCACGATTGACCGAAATTACGCGGTCAGCTGCACCGTAACGAGGCTTTTAAAATGGCGCCGAGAAGGATCGTTACTTATGAAAGAAAGTGGTTGTTTGCGGCGTTTTTATTTATTTCATGGTTAAGAAATAATAATTTTGCTTTAAGTAGCTTCAGAAAAAGAACATTATCTCTTAGCTGAGAGTCGTTCAAGTTACGAGGATACGCCGAAAGACTTTGTTTTTGATGTTTACCTTCCATCTGGGGAATGATCGAGAAATCGTGCACGTGCAGTTTATCGCAGAGTTGTGGTATTTTCGAGGAGTGTTTCTCAATACAGGAGCAATTGATGACTCAGGTAAGCAAATAATTTGATGTATAAGCAATGTATTTATTGTCATATCGTGTTTTCTTTTTATGAATTATTTTTTGTGGAT
>NW_022261370.1:113785-124547 GCF_009602425.1 Actinia tenebrosa
AACTTACCTGTATTTCGTGTTTGGAATCTTAACTTGAAAGAAAAGGTTTTTTAAACCGGTTTTAATTTTGCTGAATGAGGAAAACAAAGTTTCAAAATTGCCGCCATTTTCGTTGTCAAGGAAGAGAAGCAGCTTAGCAACGCGATTTGGCCGCGCGCGCGCCTGGAACCTAATGTCGTAATTGAAACAGCCGTGGGCTGAAGAGAAAGTAAAGTAAAATTCCAGTTTTACTCGCTTAACTATGTAGCCTTTCTTTTCTCGCCGGTCTGCGGTCTGCTTGATAGTGAGAGGACAGCTAATGAGGCAGCCTCGTACTTTCTTTGCTTTCATTGAAATAGAAAAACGAACAAAAAATAAATAAAATAAGATCAGTTCTTTAAGTTCTGGTCTCCCTGTGGAAAATTAAAGTACACTCGTCACTAGTTTCCCTCCTCCAACCGGTAGTAACTTGGGACTAGCACTGAAACCAGGACAAAATATTTGACTAAAACATTTATTTTTTAAAGCAAAAATATCATCACAAACTTGAATATAAAGGCTATATAGGCCTTATTTCGTAGTCCATGTTACTTAATTGGAGGTTTAATTCCGTGACTGCCGCTCAAAAGCTTTACATTCAACAAAAATAATTGAGTTGTTGATAAACATAAGCTATATGATTACAACAGACATCAAGAATTTTTAGGGATTTATTCAACAATTCATCATGGAAAATCTCCGCCAGACCCTCAAACAAGACAATCAAGTGGATTTTATATCTCATTTCTCGTCCACACACACTGAAGATGCGTTCAAAGCGATGAAGAGAATGAAAGTCAACTCTGAACTTTGTGACGTCCTTCTTGTTGTTGGAGAGCGAAGGATTGCTGCCCATAGGCTTGTCCTGGCTTCGTGTTGCCCTTATTTTCACGCTATGTTTACTAGTGAACTTCTTGAGAGCCGACAAGGGGAAGTCACTTTACAAGGAGTCGATCCAGATGCTATGGAGATGATGGTTGAGTTTGCTTACACAGCCAGAATTACGGTTACTGAAGAGAACGTTCAGTCTCTTCTTCCTGCTTCTTGTCTTCTTCAGCTGAATAGCGTTAGAGAAGCCTGCTGTGAGTTTCTTAAGAATCAACTTCATCCTTCAAACTGTCTTGGGATTCGCTCTTTCGCAGATGCTCATGTTTGTAAAGAGTTGTTGGATTCCTCTCACAGATTTGCTCTGAACCATTTTGTTGATGTTTGTCAGACTGAAGAGTTTTTACTCTTGGATGTAAACCAAGTATTTGAGCTGATCTCGAGTGATGATATCAATGTTAAAAGCGAGGAGCAAGTATACAATGCAGTTATTACATGGGTTAATCACGATAAAGATCATAGAAAGAGCTTAATACATCAACTGTTGCCTCACATTAGACTAGCTTTACTATCAAGAGAATGCCTAATGACAAGAGTAGAAACAGAAGATATTATAAGATTTAATCAGGACTGTAAGGACCTTCTAATAGAAGCAATGAAATACCACTTATTACCAGAAAAAAGAAATATGTTACAAAGTCCAAGGACAAAGCCGCGCAACCCTCAAGGACAAGTGCCAATCCTGTTTGCAATTGGAGGAGGTAGCTTGTTTGCAATCCACAGTGAATGTGAGTGTTATGATCCTCGGATGGAGAGATGGTGCATGATTGCACCCATGTCGACAAAACGATCTAGGGTTGGAATAGGTGTTATAGACAGTAGAGTATATGCAGTAGGAGGGTATGATGGGTGTAATGACCTTGCAACAGTCGAGTGCTACTTCCCCCAAGAGAACCAATGGTCACCAGTGACACCGATGGGTACTCGACGCAGTTGTCTTGGAGTTGCTGTTGTCAATGGTCTAATATATGCTATAGGGGGGTATGATGGGGCATCATGTCTTAACAGTACAGAAAGGTATGACCCTCTGACGGATCAGTGGACTTCAGTAGCTGCCATGAGCGTACGAAGGTAGACACATCAATGCTGCATTAATAATTATAAAATAATTATTAGGTCATTATATACTTGTAGGTGGCAAAGTTATCTTGTCTCTTGGGGCTCACTTTGTGTATACACCTAAGTGGGAGGGAGCAATTTTACACCAACAATATAARAAAATACCACAAGCTTATCAGACTAAGACTTAGTATGAGTGGGTTAGGATGGGATCCCTATGGTTTGGTTTGTTGAAGTTTTTAAATTTACTTGAATTTACCTTGATGTAAATTCATAAAGTTCAAGGAACATCAAACCACAGGAATCTTATCCAGACTCACAGATCCCTAGTCTGTTAAGCCTGTGGAAACACATAACTTATGTCAGAGTGGAAAGAGAAAAGAGACATTGAGTGGGGATTGGGAGAAAGGTATAATTGGCAAATAATCTGTCTCATTACTATTTGAGATTTTGCCCACAAGCTGATGCTGCATAACAGGATACAGGGCCCCGTTAAGTACCAATTTCCCACCTCTTAATACCCCAATTCCCATCCCACAATCAATCCATTAATAAATCATTAGTAAAGGCCAGACACTGAGGGTGATCACTGCCATGTCCTCAATGGTTCTTTTACGTTTCTCCGATGTAAGGTGAAGGTAGTGTGGAGAGAAAGGACTGCCATTTTATGTGGTCATCTAAGCCATTATAGTCTTACCATTTGTATTACAAAGGCAGCACCTCTGAACTCAGTTATTTTAAGACCTCGAGTGTTGGTCCAGCTGSGACTCGAACCACAGCCAGTCCCACACTAAAGTCCTATGCTCAAGCASCCGAGTCAACTGGCCGGATGGCGGTCATCAGGGCAGTCATAAGGGAATGGCCAGGATAGTAATCATAATATGCAGATTTATAATAATTGACATGTTCTTCACAGGCGGTATGTTCGCGTTGGTGTTGTTCGAGGTATTATTTACGCAGTTGGTGGTTATGACGGCAGTGCWCACTTGAACACGGTAGAGTGTTTTGACCCTTTAACAAACAAATGGAAGCCAGTTGCTAACATGTCTAGTAGACGGAGCAGTGCTGGAGTGGCTGTTCTCAATGACTTCCTCTATGTCGTGGGTTAGTACAGTATAAGTCATCAGCAAGCATGTACTATTTGTTGCATACTGCTACTGCATGCCTTAAACTTGCTGTCCCTCACTGCTGTGTTCATGGGTTTGATCCCCAAATTCACCAACRGATTTCAATAAAATTGCTTGGGGATTTATCGGTGTTCCCCAGTTTTCCTCCCTCCGCAAAAGTCGACTTCTAAATTCCAATTCAATCATGGAATGAGGGTTGCGGATTTGTTAGCCACTAGGCAAAAAGTGCCCTCTTAAAACAAGGTTGAGATTACTTGATGATTTACTAGGATTCAATGGGGGTCACTGGGGTGGAGACGTGTCTACCCGAGATATTCAGGACTCAAGTTTGTAGCACTATTAGATTTTAACAATACTTAACAATAATTATYATTTCTAACACCAGGTGGAAATGATGGTGCATCCTGCTTGAATACAATGGAAAGATACGATCCAACAACCCACACCTGGATGTYGTTAGCGCCAATGGGTGTACGTCGAAGCACCCATGACTTAGCTGTATTAAACAAACTGTTATTTGCAGTTGGTGGCAATGATGGCAGTTCTAGCTTGAACAGTATCGAAAAATATGATCCAGAGACCAACAAGTGGGTTGCAGTTGTTCCTATGAGTACAAGACGCAGTAGTGTTGGGACAACTGTAGCACAAGTTCTGCTTGTTTAACCTGATGATAATACTTGCATTGAAATCAAAATGACMGGTATTCTAAAAGGACCTTTTTGTAGTTGGATTACAAGAATTTTGAAGAATTTAAGTGTGTTGAGTAGAAGTGTGTCAGAGTAAGGACGAACACTAACAGAAAGAATAGGAAGGGYATTTTGAGCGTGGAGAGCCTGTATGGAGAGACTACTATTTTTCCATGGGGGTGGTAGTAGGGCTATATTTTTACTTTTATTGTTAGAACATTACATAACTTTTAAGTCTGCAGGACAGACTTGGTTACTTCATCGTCTTTTAAGAAGTTGTGGTTTTAAATATTTGTAGGTTGTACATTAGTAATTGATCTAGAAGACAGACTCCATTCCACTTTTCCCTAAATTGCAGGATAAAAAAGTCTGCCTAGATTTGACAATTCTAACTTGTATGAAAATAGTCCCTTCATATTTCCCTGTGCCATCTTGAAAGGTAGCTGTGGCTTTGCATCGAAGCAAGACAAACGGTGAGCTTGCAGTGATAGAGACCTTTTTAACACCTTGAACAATATTATTCACTTGTCTCTATCACTGTAAGCTCACTGTCTGTCTTGCTTYGATGCAAAGGCGCAGCTACCTTTCAAGATGGCACCTGGAACTGTGAAGGGGAMTATTGCAATAATAGACAATACACGTTATAATAATTTGTTGTGGTACAGTGTTTTTTTCATTACAGACCACATGCCATTCTCTTGAAAATAAGATTCTTAGTTTGAGTTGTATCCTTTATGTGTCTTCTTGCATGCAACTGTTAAACAAAGAAATGACACTCTAGAAAATGACATGTAGTCTGTAATGGAAAAACTTCGCATTACCATGCATAAGAGTATCTATTAAATCAATATATAACCAATAAAGTTAGAGTGTGATTTTATTTGACAAACAAACCATTTTCCTTTACACAGGATTCAAAGTAGTAATGCTATGAAAACCTAATCATTTACTGAATAAATTTCCATTTTTTTGGAACAAGAACTGTTTTTCTCTATGTTACTTTCCCTAAGACTGTAACCAGATTTTGATTACATTTTTTTTCTTGCAAAATAAATTCAAATATCATGTCAGGCAGCCTTATTTAGTCATCGTTTTTCTTGGAGAAAATAGAGCTGTGGAGATATAAAATGTAAGATTCTATTAGTATGGACTGTGAGCTTGTAAACTATCAAGATTTATTATTAGATGGTATTGACAAAGAAGGCAAGTCCATTGAGAAATTGGATTATTTCCTGAAAACAATACTTATTATAATATGTCAACTTACTCATCAAATTCATCTTTTAGCCTGAGGTTGAGCATTAATGCATTAGCATCCAAGTAGACTGGGTTTGCAGATGCCGAAATCTAAATATAGGAAAAAAAGATGTAAGATTATCTGCAATGATAAAAGATCAATGACAGAGAACCCCTCTGAGATRGTGCATYGTGGTCTWGCTTCAATACGATATATATTTTTCATYMTGCCTTATATGGTGYTGCTTATACCCAAGCTAGACCAGAATGCATCCTGTTTTTCAAACTCAAAAAAGGCCTATTGCAGTTGAGATTATCCGTCAACAAAAGGTAGTCATTATTGTAGAGTAATATATTTACCGTTCTAGCAATTTTTTGTGCAGCACGGATTTTCCTTAGTCTGAGATATCCAGGATTGTCCTTTAAAGCCTCTCCAAGGTTAATAATGTCAAGGAAAAATTGAAGTCAAACTTTTAAAAAATCAGTTTTGCATTAATTGGTCTATAAGCTTCTCCTTTCAATACAAAATACAGAGTAAATTTGATAAAGAGGAAACAGCATCAGACAACTCAGGTGTGGACTACCACCACAACATCCCATCACAACCCCCCTCCCTCTCCTTGAAAAATATTCCCATTCAAAATAAATTTAGAACTGACTTAAAAGGAATTTCTCATGATTTGAGKGAACATCTTTCTTATCCACTCCAATAGAAAAATTTCTATCAGGAGAGGGCAAAAGAAAACAATCCTCAAAAWGATATAATGTTGCTACAATGTACAGTAAGTAAGTAAAGGATATCAGTTTGGCAGCTTGTGCTTCTCCCTCTGCCTGTACAATCTTCTGTTGTCTCTCTTGTYTTGCTTTCTCTACAGCAAACTGGGCTCTCTGAGCCTCTTGTTGAGCTAAAGAACAAGAAATAAATGAAAATTTCATTAATAGTAAGTTCAGTATTGTCATGGGAACTCAGTTGTCGGAAGTTTCCCATTGGAATTTGGTTTTTCATTGACACTAGTCAAAAATACCAAAGGTAATGACTGGATACATTTAATTGACAGAAGCAATAAACTAAATAATAACTCATAAACTCATCGACCAACCAGGGTTTCATATTTGTACCACGTGAAGTAGTTTGAAACCCCCATCAAATACGACCGCACCCATTTCAAAGTTCTAGTACTTTGAAATAAAAACAAACATAACAAAAAGAGTATAAGATGTCGTGTCAAATACTCATCACTGTATTCTATTTGGGTTTCAAAATCCTCATCGGCTATGCCTCAGCATTTGAAATTCCACTAGGATTTTGAACCCCAATAGAATACAGCAACTCGTATTTCAAACATTATTTGAGGGTGCAGCTTGCAGCTACCAAGTTTGCATTATAGTGAAAACTGCTAGAACTAGTCAAGGACTTCAAAATATATCATGTAACATAAAAATGTTTCTTGTACTTACCAACTTGTTTTGATTCAATGGCTCTCTCATACTCTTTACCAAAACTTAAATCAGTCTGTAACAAAAACAATGCCTCGCTGTCAGGCTTTCTAAATTTAAGGAGGGAGGGGTGAGCAACACTAGGGTAAGAATTTTCAACTTACAATGGAAACATCATCCAAGATGATATGGAAGTCTTTTCCTCTTTCTACTAGTTGTCTTCTTATCAGCAAACTGACCTAAAACACAAATTTTGCAACTCTAAGTATCACACAGTATATTAAGATATAACTAGCTAAAAACTAGTGTGAGCTGCATCGGTGTTTCTAATAAAACAGTAATGATCGAAGGGTAAATTATACACCATGAAAAGATGAAAAAAACTTACTGAAGTTTCGGACGCTAGTGATTCGTCGGAGTAAAAGAGCAAGGAAKAGCAAGGAAGGTATATAATTCACGGTGTATAATTTACCTTTTCATCAACACAGTATATTATTAGAGGCTTTGGTTTCTTTCCAGCAAATTTACAAACATCTGAGTAGAGTAATGTCTTTTGGCACAAGTCAAAACTCCAGATACCTTTATTTTATTTGGAAGACAAAAACTGCTTAAATCTTATAAATAAATCACTTTTATTTAAGTGTCTACTGTAGTCATTCTAGTGCTTTTGCACTAATTGGGGACACTTTTCGCTACCACTACATTCAATATTCTATGCATACAACGCTCAACTCACAGGTTGATTTTAACAGAGGGTGGGAACTGGAGAACCCGAAGAAAACCCTCATACCCAAACTCAATTCACATGCGGGACCGCAGGGCTCRAACCAGCGACCCGACCCAGTGGACTCACATCGGTGAAAGATGATGTGTTAGTCATTAACGCCACCCATGCTACACAAAAACTGTTCCTTACCTGTTGACGCATGGTGATCAGTTGAGAAGCATTAAACTGAGCTACAACACTTTTCAACACCTGAAATAATGCACAAGAGATGTACAACTTAAAGACATGGAAGAGAGAATGTCAAGAGATGCATAAAGCACATATCATAGAGAACTTCTCAACCACTTAACACAAGGATATTTTATCTTACCTCGTTCATAATGGAAGGCAAAACTCTTTCATCGTAATCAAGACCAAGCCTTTGATACAAAGGTGGAAGCTTGCTTGCTTCTGGACGGGCTAGAACACGCAGGCCGATGTTGACCATTTGCAAGTCTGAACAAAAAATAAGAAAGCACATAGGTGATTAACAATTTTCATTCACTGTTAAGAAGTGATTGTCAATGGTATTCACTCAGTRAATAGAGTCAATCAGAGTAAAAATACCTTTGCTTCCTGTTGGGGATACGATCTTTCTTGGCCTTGATCGGATATCGTAAATAATGGGATATTGAAACCATGGAATCCTAGTTATAAAATAATTATCTATTATCACTATCATAATCATGATGTTAAACTTCCATCATCACCTCCACCAACACAATCACTAACATCACCATCATCATCATTTGATTCTCTCCACTATCCCCATAATCACCTGAAATGCAGCCCCTCCGTGTAGATAGTGTCCTGTATCCCTCCTATTCTGCTAAAAATGATAGCACGATGACCACCATCAACTAGAAAATGCAATAAACACAATTAACGAATTTCAGTTTGTTTACTAAGGTCTAGTAGGATTTTATGATACTGAACAAAATCCACATCCCCATCACCAGCTGTCCCATGGAGTGCTCTGCACTGGTGTAGCTAAAGTGAAGTGTAGGTCATGACCAATGCGCATGATTTAATACAATTATCAAACTTTTCCAGCTTTATTTCTTTAAATTAAAATGTTCTATTACCCAAGAGAATATAAGCGAATTGTCAAACTGATATCTAGTGGGATATAAGCTGAATAGACTATAAGGGGTACTGTGTTCGTTAAAGTCGTGTAAAAATTCTACATGGAATTCTTCGCACACAAATACTTATTGTAAAACATAGGACGATTAAAATTACAAGAAGAGTAGAGGTACAATTACGGATAATAATATCAATCTTATGCAATGTTCGAAGAGAATGTCATACACCAAAATCAAATCTCCAATTTTGAAACAAGATTTAGAGTTTGATCTCAAYTTTACCTGTGAAAATGGATTCTTTGATTCCATAGGCAGCTAAAGCAGCAGCGGCCAGGAATTTAAAGCCTGTCCCTACGCCTCGTGGAGCTTTACCAAGTCTTCCTGCAAATTCTTGAAACTTGTCCGCCATGTTGGAAAATGGTTCACGTGCAGCAAGAATGATGTAAGACCTCTTACATGAGGTGGAATATGGGACCAGCATGTACTAGACTCAGGCTTCTCACAACCAGCTGTTTAAAAGCTTTCCCAGTCGCCTTCTCACGAATTCTCGCTTTCTTTTTTCTCTTTATTTCTTTCGTTCATTCTTTCTTCCAGCTTCTTTCAGTTTCTTCCCATTATTCTTTGCAAATTTACAATTCCAATTTCATTTCTTTCTACTTCATTTGATTTTTTCTTTTCTTTTCTTTTCCTTCTTCTTTTCTRTATTATTTCATTTGCCCTATTTTTTATTTTTGTTTTTGTTGCTGTTGTCTTCTAAAAAAGCTAAAATATTTTCGAAAGTTTGCCAAAAGAAGAGAATTTTGTTTTTGGGTTTGGGCTACCTGTATAAACCACAGGACCCCCGTGATAACAACAGGAAAAACATGGCGGACAGAGCAGTTTCTAAAGCAAGTCTTGAATTTTTCCAAACGCTGATAAATTCCACTGAAAGGTAAACGATTTCTCAACGATAAACAATTAAATAACTAACATAGATGCTTAGCTTCTATTTTGTTTTGTTAGTCTCATAATAAAACTTATACTTTTGGCCCTAAAACCCACACAAATTGTTGTGTCCCTTTGTATAAAATGTATTTTCTGATGATTGATTTTGCGTTTTATTTTCTGCCTTTAGCTTTGCTGACGATAAAGTATGTGTAATTGGTATCATTGGTAAAGGTAGTTTTGGCCACAAGTGTAAAGCCCGCCATATTAACTCTGCTATAGAGAAAGATTTATTCAAGGTAACATGTACAGTGTAGCCCCGAGGGGGGTACTCCCATATATGGACTATACGGGGATGATCCGCTGAACAGGGTATGGTTTTTCGAGCTTTTTGTCATAAACAGGGTATGCAATTTCACTCAAGTTCCAAGTTCTTCCTGAGTTTCCTGTCATATTCAGGGATTCTACTTTCGTATTGATTGAAACTGGTTATTATGGTTGTAAAAAAACGATACGCGAGATGACATGATAATTGAAACAGGAACTCAGTGCAATTAATTATATCTCTTGTCATGAACAGGGTCTACAAATTTGGGTTTTTTTGTCATAAACAGGGTACCCCTTTCAGAATCCCAGCGAAACACCCCTACCCAAATTCTGGCGGAGTACCCCCCTGGGAGTGTAGCTAATTAATTGTAAATATCTTTTGTAGAGAGTCTTGTAGTACAAAAGCAGCATTTCTTTTCCTTTTTCTTTACAATTAAAAAAAAGGTGTGGCAGACTTTATAACAAAGCAGAATATCCTTGAGCCTATTCGTTGCGGTTTCATGTGCAATAAATTTATAGAAAAGAGTTTTTTGCAGTATTGACCTATTGACATACAAGAAGCCTGTCCAAATAAATAATTAACTGGATAAATAATTTGGATAGTACTAACGTGGGGTTCAGAAGTTACTTATTCTTGCTTAAGTTTTTGCTGTTTCGATAGCAGGGTGCACCTCTGGTACTCATCTAAACCCACCAAAAGTGAAACACAAGAAGCTTCTATTTGATTCCTATAAGCATCCCCAGAAAATAATATTTAAGTCAAATGCTAGGAAGACATTGAGCAAATATATACAAAAAAGTATCTCGATATAGATAAAAGTGTTACATGTCGATATGGATGAAAGTGGTTGACAGTTTATCAATGACATCAGTTAAAACTACATGTTGAAACTGTAAAACCAACCCACAAACATATGCAATCCACACTCCTTTAATGATCTTAGTAACTCATGAAAGTCCTAATAAACTAAAAATTTTATTATGATGTTTGACTTTAGGTCATAGCCAGACAATGAGCAAAATTTTAATGCAATCCAAGATCCAGTATTATGCCCAAAATTTTTTGACATATAAATATGTCAAACAATTTTAATTTAAAAATCTAAAAATTTAGTTTTTTGATTGAATATCATGTCTGAAACAGAATGGCCAAGTATCCTATTCTGCTTCTATACTATCAGAAGTCTAGGAATATGTTTTCCCAATATGGAA
>NW_022261370.1:131702-146306 GCF_009602425.1 Actinia tenebrosa
GCTGAGGGACGAAGGGGGACTCATGTAGAGGTAGGGACATGTAGGGATGGTGGTAGAGATGGGGTCGCTGAGGGACGAAGGGGGACTCATGTTGAGGTAGGGACATGAAGGGATGACGGTAGAGATAGGRTCGCTGAGGGACGAAGGGGGACTCATGTAGAGGTAGGGACATGTAGGGATGGTGGTAAAGATACGGTAACTGAGGGATGAATGGGATTCACATAGAGGTAGGACATAACAATAAAAATGGACAGCCTGATTAGTGGCAGTTATGGTATAAAACTGGTGGTATGGGAATGGAAAAAAGTCTTTGAGGTACCCAGTTCTAAGTAGACACATGTAGTGAAGTCATTCATACATTCATATGTTACTAGGTACCCAAATGTCGTCAATGGGCTCAAGTGTGTCTGTCATTATATGAGTTTTATATGGGAACAGCTACCGATGTATTACCACCATTCAAGACCATGGCCTCTCAGCTTGACCTCGACATGAAATTTTCTGAGGGGTAAGTTGCTGTATAGTATGAACACCTCTTTCTTCTCTCCTCTCCTCCTTGGATCTATTGTGTTAGTACCCTGTATAGTGTGAACACCTCTCCTCTCCTCTCCGTCCTTTCTCGTTCTAGATCCATTGCGTAAATTGCTGGTATTTAAAGATCTGTTCATTTATCAACAGGCGTTGCCGCAAAGTGCTGCCGTTAGCCAGTAGTACTTACCTAGAAAATCTACCATCTCATTATACAAAAAATATTCACCTCAGTCAGGTAAGGCAATGTGAAAAGCATTTGCTTTGCATGGACATTTGTTTATAAAATTTAGGTGGCAAGGGTGGTCTACGCTACCCATCATTAGGCCCCCCAGGATCAACGATTCCCCCAGCCATTACACCCCTAAGATCATCCATTATGTTCCCAGCTCAGTATTGCGGATCGATTTGGGGATTAAAACATATGTAGCTAACGCCCTTCTTTTCTTCTGAATGTCACAGCTTTCTCAAGCTCTTCATGTCTTTGCTCTACATGCCAGAGGACCAGCATATGAACTCTATGCTGCACAGCTACAGGAAGAATGCAACAAGGTCATTAGTAAGACCCTTTTAACGAGCCGTTGCACGCAAGTTACCCAGGTCTATAAGAGCCCTTGTTAAGAAGGTCAAGCTTCCCAGTTGTCACGCTCAATAAGGTCGCGCTCCCACAAAATTACCCAGATTATTCATACTAATGGGGAGATGAATCCTAAAACGTTTTTAGAAATGACCCCCTTCTTATTGAGCGGTCACGCTCTCCGAGATCACCTCCCCTAATGGTCACACTTCTCGACTGGTTCTTAGTTCACAGTTAGGAATTCCCTTGCAGCAAATTGAAACAGGGGTCGGGGGTAGGGGTGGGGAATGTTAGGAGGCACAAAGCGAAAACTTAATTTTTTTTCTTGCAGATTTGGACGAATGGTAGACAACTCTGTGAGGAGCGAAGCTTGACGGGCAGGCACTGTGTCTATCCTGTAAGAAAATCCACTTTATCATTTTGACGAGCACTTTTGAAACACCTGTGCCAGGGAAAGACCGTAGTGTCACCGGTGACCCTTGGACACTTATTCAGATAAACACCCTTTGTACTGGGATGAATTTTATCTGTAGAGTCACCGGGGACCCTGGGGTGTGACAAGTAACCATTATATTCTGTTTTTATTAGTACCACAAGGTTCCTGAGGATATTGGTGAACGCCTATCAGAGAAATCCAAGGAAGACGGCACCATCCCTTGCAAGCCTCATTCGAGTCGCATCACAAGCTTGTGCRCTTGTAATTGCGGTAGAACACAGGAACACAGAGACGATCCATTTGACATACGGGTAGGACATATGACAACACACCACAGGAGGCCCATACAACCTTAAGATTACTGTCTTTCTTTCATTTTCAGACGGCGAACTACGATTTCTTTAAAGTTTTGGAGGACAAGTGCTGCGCATATCTTCTACATCTTATCTTTCCTTGTCATCCCAGTTTTTCACTGTCGAAAGTTCCAGAATTATCTTTAAAAGATGCTGAAAGTCACGTAGACGAACCCCTCCTGGAAATGGCCACTGAGGATAAAAGTCCTCCAGTCCATGAAGAGAATTCCGGGGGGGACATAACAGAGGAGGTACTAGCCGTATCATCGCAGCACGTGAGTGGTATTATTCCCATTCCAAAATCTGCTTTGATGTCAAGAGACTCCAAGGAATCGTCCGGAAGTCACGTACATACCGGAAGTCATGGTCAAAGTTCCAGCTCCCTTTTCAGCTTAGGTGGATTTCATTCTATCCTCGATACCATGTCACACGAAGGGACTGGGAATGAGTACAAAAGTGTGACGTCAGTAGGTATGGGTGGGGAAATCAGTACTGCTGGCTCAGAAGAACCATTGAGTACTGTGGAACCTCACACTAATGTTGGTGACGTAATTGCCTCGGTAAAAAAGCTTGGTAACGAGCAGGCATTTTTACATACCATGTTGACTGACCAATCATCAGAAGGAGTTTTGCCGCTATTTCCTTCGTGGTCGCTATGCAGACTGGGTAGCCTGTCCTCTTATCAGCCTGCCAAGGGACTGGAACAGCCAGGATTTTTTCCCGGAAGTAACTTTCTATTGGTTTGGGATATTCCGCTGTCCAATGAGAGCCACACTGATCAGACGAGTCAGTTTGACAGTCAGGGAAAGCTCTTTAGCACTAAAACAACATCAAGCGAAGCTTGGCCTGCACCCAATGAACTTCCTTCTTTAGCCGGAAGTACACCATCACTTCCTCTACACCAGGCTCTCTCTTACAGTCAGAGACAGTGTGCGGATATGAAAGCAAACACAACTCAAATGGTGGTTTCTCAAAATGTCGCTAAAGGAGCAACCAGTGGCGGATCTACGAGATCTCGAGGAAGAAACGCGCGGGATACGGGACCACCAACAGTACGGGCATATATCGGGAATGAGTACGAATGTCCTAGGGGACATAGGTAAGTCGGGTATCCTTATCTCATTAATGTTATCCTCGTAGTTGATCAATTTGTAATACTTKTTATACTCGTAGGTTTATTTGTTCTGGCCCGGATAAAATGGTCAAAGCTACCACTTCCGGTCACGTGAAGGAGTCAGCTCACAAGTTGGTTACCATGGATATGCCATTATATTTCCCATGCCCCTGTCGGTCATCCAAACCTCTTCTCGCTCAGCTTGCCCGCATCTACGTAGCAACGCCAGATTCACCGGTCCTTGTGTCCCTAAACCCGCGGGTCCAACCCTCTGCCCCACCGTGTCCGATTTTTCATCCGGGGATCGGCACAGGGATATCTCTGCCCCCGGCAAGTTTGTGTGTTCTGCGTTTCCCGTATGTTTATGTGGGACCGGAGGGGCCGATACTGCCTCCCGGGGATTCGCAACCGCTGCTGTCATGCCGGTTGTTGAAGAACGTCTACTTGGTTACCGGACGTGGTTAGACCTCGGATTCATCCACMGGGAGCCCAAATGGAAGATGTCTGTATCTTTCAGAGAAAGACGATCCACAGCGCATCGAACCCTATCTTGTTTGTCGTGCATTGGTGAAGAGGAGTAATGGATGAAGGAGTAGAGGTTTATACCGTCGAGATTCCTAACTGATGCTCGAGACCATCCCTCTCGTTACATCGCTTCCTTGATTTACTCTGGCTGCGCGTTTTGATGACTCTCAAATCATCGAGAACAACGTGTTTTCTGAAACATTTAGTAGCTTAGTCTTCATCTGGTACTTACCACTGTTACAGGACCATTAACGGCTACTCCACCAGCTCGCGTCCGTAAAATCTTAGTCTTATTTCAGCCACGAACAGATAGAAAATGCAGAAGAAAGATTCAAAACTATTCAACTAAACTCTACGTTCTAAAAGTATTTGAATAAGCAAACTTATCTTTTACACATATGTTAGTAAAATATGTTGTAACTTTAAAAACAGGAAAATAAAGCTTTCTTTTTGAAGTTAAATTTGACATAATTCCAGTTCAAATGTAGCAAATAAAAAACGAATATGGAATTTTCAGTGTCCACTACATTCGTGGTTTAACGGATTTTCTACTTATATTGATGGCTTTCAACCATTCCCAAGAGAATTAAATAACAAAAGACACGGTGGCCATGTTGGAGGATATAACAAAAGAATTCTTTGACAATTCTTTTGTTAAAGTCCTCCAACATGGCCGCCGTGAAAACCATCGATAACCATGTCTCTTCTCTCTCATGTGCTTCAAGGGCTTTTCTTCGCTATTCTCCATAATAAACAATGTAATATCCATACTCCAATTTGCTCATAGAAAGAGCGCACAGGTTGGTTAACCACAGGGCATCCGTTCTCACCCTTGAAAAGGAGTATGATTTTTGAGAACGATTTAGCATCTTTTGGTGTCGATGAATGCGGTGCGCAACTTTACCTGGGTGTGAAATCCGTGCGTATCTTGAGCGCACTGAATTGATAATCACGTGATTAGCCATGCATTAACGATTCTATCCTGGCTCCACACACATGCTCTTTGAACCATAATTATCTTGAATGAAAGRACAGGAGGTCTGAAATAGATTATCAGCAAGGAAAATATAGATAGAAGTCCGATAACAAGGCTAGACTTGATACCTTCAAAGGTTGGTCAATAGATTAGGACGCCATATAGGTAAGATAACATATCGACTGTTGTGTTGAATAAGACTTGTGTTTACTTTAATCAAAACCTTKATTGCTTTAGCGCGCATCAGAATAACACCTCTTGGATCGAAGTTAACGATGTCTTGAAAATATCAGTGTTCAATCTTAATCGTGAAAACACCTGTCTGTTATAATGTAMAGATGAAAGACGAATGAATGTCGATCATTGATTTCCAGATATTTATTCGTAGCCACTCTATGAAAGCTAGAGAAGTTAATATGAACGGATCAATAGTCTGTGCTGTTGTTTTGATGTTATCGCCATCCACAGGTAAATACATCTGTTGTTTCTTTTACGATTCTTTCTTTCACTTCATCTGTTTACTCATCTATCCCATTTGGCCATTCATTCGTTCACATATTTATTCCATTTATTTCTTTTCCCAGTTGGCTTATTTCTTTCTGGTCAAACACCATTCAAGGTCCTACCAATCATCGAGTATTACTGTCAACAGATCAATTTCTCCACACCATTCCCCTCCTCCGCGTCCATCAACATCCAGCTTTCGATCCTYGAATCAGGAACAAGCTTTACATACCAGGCCTCGGTGTCCTGGATCGAGCTGGTTAAACAAACCGGTTTTACCGGTTGTGTTGCTACCTCTGGACCAATCAGCACGTACCGCCTTGTCAGTTTGCAATGGATGGCATTTGATGACGTACCAAACAAAGGCATGATGGGTATTCAAGCCGTGTCGCTATGGACCACGGGAACCAAATGTGTGACGGTGGATATGGTTGGCATGGTAACGCGTAGTTAGCTTGCTGATTAAAAATGTAGAGACATTTAATTTTACATTACTGCCGTTATAGCCATGTTGGAGCGAAAGAGCTACTGTACTCCAATATGACTGCCATGAAGTCACTAGCCATTCCGAAGTTCGGGGAAATGCTGAATCGAGCTAGCATTGTAGTGTATTATGGGGCCGGGCTGTTTTAAGGGACAAAATAGACGTCATCATGGAAATATGTCCTCTAAAATAGCCTTACAATGCACTGCAATGCCGACTCCACCCAGTTTTTTCGAGGATACCTCTACTCAGCTATTTCGACAATTATTTTTTATTTATATTTATTATTACCAGATCTTTTCAGTGGTGCCTTACATCTACCTCACTCCCTTCCACTCCACACCCAACTATCATTACGACGCGACTTCCGTTTGGGTGGAAGATCCTACGCGATATGAGTTTAAGATTTGCCTGAGGGAACTGAAAAACTTTGATGGCATGCACAGAAACATACGTGTGGTAAGTACGTTGATCCTCCGCTAGGTTTGGCCCTCCAATAGTCCCCTTCACAATACGTTCCCTGCGCCATCTTGAAAGGAAGCCGTGCCTTTCCATCGAAGCGAGACGAACGGTGAGCTTGCAATGATAGAGAGACTGATTGTCCAAGGTGTTAAAAAAGGTCTCTATCATTGCACGCTCACCTTTCGTCTCGCTTCGATGGAAAGGCACCACTACCTTCAAAGATGCCACAGGGAACTATGAAAGGGACTATTCYCAAGCAGGAGTACAGTGTAACCCGTGAGAATAGAATACATTCATGGTAATATACCTGCTTTTATCTATGTCAAACAGGACTGGCTGGCTTTGGAAGAAGTACCAACAACATGGAATAAACTGATYCCATTTAAAGGCAAACTAATGTTGCCCAACACACACCCATTGATGGAAGAACAACGCTACAGCTTTTGTAAAGTAAGTAATTAGCATATAACGAGGCTTCCCATTGGCAGGTTTTMTGTAGTGTTCTTGTGTTTTAGGGGAGGGGAGAGAGAGGGCTGATTGGTTGGGGTTGTGTAAGGAGTGACCAAGCCACTTATGGAAAATCCTGGCTCATTTTAGGTAAGAAAGAATGGTCGATTTATCAGTAAGATGCATATGTTTTAGCTTGTTTTGGGCCAGGAAAGGGAGGGATGACTTGTTGAGGTTGGGGGAGTGACGCCTTTGAGAAATCCAGGTACACACCCAAAAGTATTCCAGTAATTATACTCAGGACTCCAGAATGACAAAACTAGAGCATAAAGCCAAGTTGCACTTTGCGAAGTATGAGATGTTACTGACATTGTTATTTTAYTTTTAGAATGTGAACTTTACTGAGCCCTTTTACGCTCCACCAGTCATGATCGCCAGCTCCAGTCACGTGTCTGATAAGAACAACCCTAAAACTGTGTACCCAGAAAACAATGCGATCGCGGAGTGGCTAGAGGTGACTGCAGATTTGTTATATGCTCAATGACTTTATTTTGCTGTTTGCACCAACAGCCTCTCTAGATAAATCAAGGGAGGAGGGGGACGAACAGAATATTACCAACAGGGGTGGAGTAGGGTCGCGTCTGCGGCATTATTACCAGRGGAGGAGTAGGTGAAACAATTCAATTACTGACAGGGATGGTTTAAGGGTGCTTCTAGTAAGTCAGTACCAAACATTCATATGTGATCTATTTTAATAGGACGTCAGTGTGACAGGGTTCAGTGTTTGTWTGAAGGACATTCAGCCGTATAACGACCACCATGATCCAGTAACCATCAACTACATGACGATTGGAGGTATAGTGGTCACCATACATATACATATATTGTTGATGACAGTATAGACCTTTTYCGAGTTCCAAATTACCGCTGTGTTCCTTGATTACAGATTYATGTACTCAGGGTTAGCCTCGTATCAGTGTCATGATATTCACAGATACCAWCGTTAAWGCAAAGAATGCACAACTYCAAAAATACAAACACTTCATGGACCTTCGCCGGAACACATGAATATTCTGCACAAAATTGAGTTTAGCCCTGAGCAACAGAGAACTCTAAACTGGAGTATCTCTCCCCATAATTTAACCCCTGTATMAGTGTAGTGTAACATCCCCCGTGTTCGCGCGGTGACGAATATATCACTCATACTTAGTCATTATTCTATTTTCTAGACCTCCATCCSTGTATCAATGTCCAGTGTAACTTCTTTGCCTACTGTAAAGCATACGCGCCAAGAGATGCGCGCTGTGTGTGCCAGACATCTTGCCCGTCATATGAAGACCTGGTGTGCGGCGATGATGGACAGACGTACCAAAACTTGTGTTTGTTTCAACTKTCTGTCTGTCAGTCGAGAACAGATGTGAAGATCCTCCACAAAGGAAGCTGCGTAGGTAATGAAGATATGTCGAAATTATCTTGTGCACGAGGGGGTGGGGKYMAAMSGSCSGRWTYCCYWRRGGGGGGGGGTATACAAAGGCTTGCTCACAGTTTGGGGGTATACTCAGCATCTCTATAACCAGTGGTGAGAGTGGTACGCAGAATTTCTCTGTCAGTGTAGGGTAGGATGGAGGATTTTTCAAGCCTATCTTAACCTGGAAGAAGGGTGACCCTACCAATTTTTTCCTAGCCACACCCTTAGTTTATTTCTCTTTGTGTAATTTTTTCTCGAGCGCTTTTGTGGTTGTTGTTTTTTTTTTCGTAACCCTTCAATTTTCAAACATTAGTTGGGTTTTCCTACAGCGTGACATTTTAAGAGTCGGGTGTCATGCAATTTGTCCATGATAATATGTGATGAAACTCGGTGAACGTAAAGCAGGACATTAAGAGAGAAACAACTAATCTTCTTTTATTCTTATGTAGCCTTCATCATTCATCGTGGTCGCGTCTTCGTWCAATTRGAYACCACCGATGTCCAGTGCAAGACCGTCAACTTCTACCCTCAAGATTTCAATTCTTCTCTTCGAGTTCACGTCCAAACATCAATCAACTATTTCAACCAGACGTCGCCCTTCGTTCACGACGCAGCCGTCACATGGACTGAGAAGATCTCASACACCTCGTTCAGCGTTTGCGCACTTAAAGCTGGCAGAACAGACCGWACTACTCCTGATCGTGGTATAACGTTYGTGGATTATATTGCATATCAGGGCGCACCACGTGGGGCAGTGGCTGGTGAAGAGAAGATATCTGATTGGTGGGATGGAACAACATGTAAGGATGTCAGTATTCCTCAGGTGGGTGTCTTTCAACTTGGTTTTCACTCTGTGTTCCTCCGTGTATTAAAAGTACAGGGACGTGCCTGAACGGCCGCGCAAAAATGCTAGTCCTTCAAATCTAGTCTTCCATTCATTGTACTTTGGTTGCATTTATTCTTCATTTTTTAATTCGTTTTTCTCTCATTTGTTTTTCTTTTCTTCGTTTTCTTTTTCACTTTCAAACATCTTTATAGCGCTCATTATATACTAGGCACGAACGACATTCATCCAAGTCTTGGCTGCGAAGTCGTTCTATAAGGCAGACGTCGTATGACTTTTTAAAAAAACTCGCGGTAAAAATGCGCCGTAACGTGACCATGAGGATGCAGTGTCCAATCATTTTGTCTGCGCCAGCGTGAATTGCGCGCGCTATCATTGGTTCAAAAAAATGCCAGACATCAATCCCGTGYCGTGACTGTGACTTTTTATAGTCACGCAATCTATGTGTTTTATTTTTAGGATAATTTCCAGGGCATACCCCACATACTGGTGACCGCTGAACACATGGCAACAGACCTGAAGCATGACGCAGCCACTGTATGGATTGAGGACCTTACAGGGACGTCATTTCAAGTCTGTCTCAGGGAACTGCAGAACTTTGATGGACTTCATAAGGACATTCGAGTGGTTTGTGATTTCTATCTGACTGTTGAATCTGTATCAATGTTTATCAAAGCAATGATTATTGACTAAACATGTCTATATTTTGYGTTTCTAATTTCAGAACTGGATTGCATACAGCACGTTGCCAGCTGACATGARGGCGGARCAGCGAGTGGTRACTTTTGCCAACGACAAGGTGCCCCTCGARAAAGACAACTATGCATTCTGCCAGGTATGAAACTAATATCACAGCATTCATCATGCTTCTATTGTACCAGCTTCATATCTCTCTTTGGCAACACCATCATCGATCATCATACGGGGCCGATCCAGGGGTGGTTAAAGGGGTGACTAGCCACTCCCCTTTTACTCGAATATCTTTGTATATGATTAGTAACAGTCACCCCCCTTTTCCTGGAATTCCTGGTAAAACCTTCGTAATAGTCTCCCCCTAAAATTCCTGGATCCCGCCCCTGCTGATTATGCACTACGAGCTCTGTTACTACAGTACCTGTCATTTTTATCAACAACATCCTTAAATGATTTGGACTTTTGATATCAAGTAATCAGAGTACAGTAGAAAAGAAACAGTTTGGGTCATGGTATTAGATAATGTTGCCTTCAAGTGTCTTTTCTCTGAGCACTAACCTTCGTTCTAAACACTAGGTAATGTCGTTCAATGCAAACTACACCATGCCTCCCACAATACTGATCAGTGCTGGTCATAGCACAGCTATAGGCAAGGCTATACCACTGTATAATAGTATAGCACCATGGATAGAGGTAGGTATCATACCAAGTGACTATATTACCCCTCCCCTCCCCTCCCCCCACGGTGCTCATCAGTGCTGGTCTTAGCACAGCTATAGGCAATGGTATACCACTGTATAATAGTATAGCACCATGGATAGCATAGAGGTAGGTATCATATCAAGTGACTATACCAATCCTCCCCTCCCCGCACGGTGCTCATCAGTKCTGGTCTAATCCCCCACCCCACCCCCTTAACRGTTTAGTAATTTTCTTTCAGTACRTCACAACCAAGACCTGTCGAATATGCGTGAAGGAGCTTCACATACCGTTTGGCTACGATCCTGTCAGCATCACGGTACTYGCACTTGGTGAGTGATAGTTTATGAAATCATAGCTGCGATGTATATAACATGCGCTCTGATTAGCAAAACGATAACTATGTCAAAGTACAAAATAAAGGGCTTCTTTCCCAGGGCTGCGCTCATTCAAATCAAATTTCGTTCGAAAGGGAAACCGCTGAGTCAAGGCAGAATTTGATTTTGTGACGATTGAGAACAACAAAACAAAAAATCTAGTGAAAAGACTAAAAGACTCACAGCAGAAAGAGAAATACGAAAACGAAACCTCTGCTATCAGGGTACGGGCCATGATCATGGTAAATTAGGGTTTTGGGATAAGATACCCGCCAGTTGTCCAAATRAAACCTTCTTCTTAGTCTTTTGATTCATCTTGATTTAACTCATTTTTTCTTTCTTTTTCCCCTCCGATTTTTTCTTTCCAGGTCATTCTGGCTTCTAAGAATCTTACTCTGTACTACTATTCGAAAAACCGATGCTGACGAAAACAGTGATGTGAAATCAGAAGAGAATGATTGAAAATTATAATAAATATATTCAATATTGCAAATGAACCAGTCTATAGATTTAGGTAAAACAAAATGGGGGAAATATAGGGGAAACGGGGAATCAAAACAAGGACATGAAAGAAGAAGAGGAAGGAGTATGAAAAACGGAGAGAAAGAGAGGGAGATTTAGAATGAACTAAAGAGGGAGAGAGAAGAAAAARAATAAAAGGAGGAAAGAATTTAGTTATAAAAAAAAACACGAAAGAACGAAAAAAGAAAGAAAATCTACTCGTTATGGGTTTCCTGTGTGCAAGTGTCAGTCTATGACGTCATAGCTATAAATTATTAAAGCTGAATCAGAAAGCTTTTAGTCAGCCTTCATTAGCACTTTGTTTATCAAAAATTCCAGAAACATAAATTTTAGGCACGAAGGTCAAAGTTTAAAAGCTTCAGAAACCTTGCTTTCGAGAGATATTCGACAAAACCATTAGCGCTGACATATAATGTACAGAGAAAATAGCTTTCCTTGAGATATTTTGATCTTATCTCTGTTTCCATCAATATCTTAATGAGTAAGATTAATCGTATACTGGGGAAAAATAAATTCACACAATTTTCTGTCAATCTTTATCTCTATAGACTCTACAGTGTGCAGCAGTGGTATAAGCAATCTTTCTCCACCTATTGTAAGACGCATGCAAATTTAAGGGCAAGTTTAAACTTGCCCTTGTTGTTTCATGTGAAACGCATATCAAATATGCAAATGAGATGTAAGCTTACTCCAGACTACCTCAAATCTAAACTTATCCTTCGTAAATTCAAATCTAAATGCTATTTTCTGCTAACGTTAACTCTTGATTTGATTTTATGGCGGCAATTTCTCTTTTAAACCATATTTTTACATTTGTAATCCAGACTATTTACAGTTTGGTCTAAATTTCGCACGTGGAGATTTTTCGCGGGTCAATAACTCCGATTATATATCATCTCCTGTGATTGGTTGCTGGTTATTTGCTTTTGCTAACGATTATTTTGATTGGTTCACTGAAGAAGGAACTCTTGATCAAACATAAACCTAGAGTCAATCGTCTACATCAGACAGAAGAGTCTTCATCGTGTATGTGTGTGGGTTACGTCGATCTTWTTCCTCGGGATTACTCGATTTTAGTCTTTCCAGATATCATTTTATAGCTTTCTAATTCAGTTCAGGTAAGGTATTTCTATAAAGATACCAGATTGCAAAGCTTTGATGAATTTATGGCGCAGATCGTTGATATTTTCCCCTAACCTCGATGTTTTCGCAAGCTATGAGTATTGATTGATACTATTTTATTTTCTGAGTTACTACAATGGCTCGATCTTGATACTTCTTCGTTAATTTATCCAATATTATTAAAATCTTAAATGCATCAAGCGCATCGTTCATCTACKCGTTTTGGTTCTCCGCGATACTCAAAAATGTAAAACACGAATTGTCACAAGTTTGCACGCTTTTGCTTTCACTTTTAATCTTTTTATACATAGGAGCTCGTTCGTACAGATTTTGACATCTATTTTCATTCGTGTAAGTCATAGAAATATCCGACATTGGTTGATGTTTGGCAATGGCCGATTGGCAAAGTCAGGCCTATTAAGTGGGATATTTTTGTTACACAGGGGACTCCCCCTAGGGTTTGGCTCAGATGTCATTTGTCTTTTGAAAAACCAAAACATCAGATTTCTAATTTTTACGAGRAATTTTTCTTCGCCTTAACTTTTCAACCAGTTTTGGAGATGCAACCAATATTAACGTAATTTTATGAAGCCAATACGTGTTTCTCCCCTCCCCCCCACCCTTTCCCCCACCATGGCAAGCAAGCACAATGGCCACCCCCTTAACCTAGGTAGTTTAAAAAAACGAAAAGTACTGCAATCAATATGTCATGCTCATGTCATGTTTTGATTGGGTGATTCCTTCAGCTAATTCACAAAATTTACTGCATAAGAAATAGAGATTTGGCTCATATCCAAACGTGGTTGTCACTTTTGAGACCCCCTCCCCTCCCCCCACAGATTTCAGTTTTGTCAGCACACGCATCTGAAGGTTTTTCTTTACTTTAGGGATTAACAATCCAGTCATGTCACAAGATTCCCAGAGTTCTATCAACTCTTTGGAGTTAATGTCTCAAGAGACACACGAGGTTTTGCAGGCATTACTGAACAGTGATGTAAAGGCACCAATTATGGATCAGCCAGAGTATGTATTGACAATATAGATTAAAGAATTAACAATGCAATGTGGTTGTTCTTCCTCTGTGTTTCATTTAAAAATTAATTTTCRCAGAGGGAGAGAAACCAGAACCCCCAAAAACCCTCAAAGAACTGAAGAAAACCATCAAGCACTCTTAGCCTCACATACTGCGGTGTGATGTATATTCCAGGATTCAAACTTGGGTCACATTGGTGAGAGGAGAGCTGTCTCTACACTAAATATAACAAGGGTTGTCAATAGAAGTCTGCTACYGGCAGATTCYGCCGTCTACTCTTGCTAATTCRGCTGCCTACTCAATTCCCAATGTAATCRTAAATCTTGATTAGAGTTCTTTAAACTAGCAAAATGTGTGAATAAAATAAATTTTAATCCAACCTTTGTTGCTGTGCTACGAAAACAGCAACACAATCAAAACTACAGTGATCGCTGTCCCCCATATTGAATTTTTGTGAGAAGAAAGAGTGAGACTGGTGACAAGTATGCCTCAATTACATGCTCCAGTGATTTCTGGTTTACTGCCTATTTCAATTTAATAACCGCCTACCAAAAGTTTTAAGGACAACCCTGGCAACCAACAGATAGCCTAGCCTGGATCACTATATATTGAAGCATTTAACTTTTTATRAATTTCTTGTTTTCTAGGTTTCAAGCAAGATATCGTCTTAATCCATTTGATATTCACCTTGCTGAAGACAATGGTCCAGGTTAAATCATAGTTGATCCAAAATTGTAGTGTTAAACAAAACATAACATGTCATCAGTTAGCTTAAAGCTCATATTTATTGTTGTTTTTTTTTTTGCAGAGAACGTAGAGATCAATATCGACAGACTCTACTCATTTCCACGGCTTTGCAAATCTGAGGTATACTTTTGTAGGAAGTTTAGTTTCTTGTTGTGAATGACCATCTGGAAAAGATTATCAGTCATATGCATGCATCATCATCATATTATGATCATCATCATCATCATCACCTCCATCAGCATAACCATCATTATCGTCAAGACCATCATCAATACCATCATCAGCCATTGATTATCATCAGAACATCAACCACCCATTTCTAAGCTCTAAATATTTAACAAGAAAATCGAATCTGTTTACTTGGAGGYTGATGTTGGGCCTCAGTGTTTAATCATGCCAATAAATGATCTGTCCTATGTATAGGTATCACTGTGATTTTTCTCTCCTCAAGTTAACTCTTCTGAATTCATTAAAAATCATTTGAATTTACATGATTTTTATATTTATTCAGCTACAAGATGGCAGCCCTTGTGCTGATGGGTCTCCTCAGTTATCTCAGTCAACACAAAATCATTTTATAAACAACACAAGCTATACTTCGCAACAACAACAATCAAMTGATTTGATAAGTCACCAGGTAATAGCAAATGGTAGGCTTATTCAGCAGGTTAATGTTCAGTAATTATTTGTTTT
>NW_022261371.1:29279-42129 GCF_009602425.1 Actinia tenebrosa
TATCCCACGACGTTTTTCCAAACGTCATCTTGCTTTTCTCCAAAACCTTCAAATGATAGTTGGATACATGCAAACCATCCCATGTTGCTTTTCCTAGACGCATTACCTTATGCGATTCCCCCAATGTATTCCATTGTACATYGTGTACATTCCAAAGAGCTATC
This sequence comes from Actinia tenebrosa, assembly GCF_009602425.1. Next base: position 29,444 of record NW_022261371.1, read on the forward strand.
AGTGTGATTGCCAATGTCGATACAAAGAGATATTAACCAATGAGGGCGGCAAATAGCTCTTTATTCGCCAATAATTAACTTATTAAAGCAAATCTGGAAACTTCATAAATACCTTTGAGAATGAATATCTAGCCCAATGCCCTTTGTAACAGCATTACATGTTAAAACTGCGACCCCATCACCTAGAGGCAATGGAGCAAGCCATGCTGGGTTGCACAAGAACTTTGGTGATGGACACTCTTTCTCCATGTGACAGCATGTGGCTGAGGGTTTGAGCCCATCACCAGTACACGTGGGGTAATTGTTACCACAAAAACATGCTTTTCCGCTAGAGATTGAATAAAAGATACATGCAAAGCATGAATATATAGAGGATATTACATGGGCGCGCGCGCGGAGATACGAATTTTATCTTCGAGTGTTAAAAAGATCTCTCACGAGTGAGCGTAGCGAACGAGTGAGAGATTTTCAGCACGAGAAGATAAAATTCGTATCTCCAAGCGGCCATGTAATATTCTGTTTATTATATAATTATCAATAACGTATGTTTTGGCTTTTTCAGGCAATTCTTTCCGTGTATTTTTGAATAGCCATCGCAATGGTGTTATTTTCACACGTGAAAATAACATGTTGTTTTCACGTGTGAAGATATCAATTTTTCGAAATAGAGAAAAATAGATATTTCATTGGTAATTATGTAATAAATATTTTTATTATAAAGAATGGGTTTTTAACAAATACATGAATTGATTAATGCATGAATAAGTGTATGACTTGATGAACACATATGAAATAGAAAGAATAAAGCAAGCAAGCAAGCAAGCAAGCAAGCAAGCAAGCAAGCAAGCAAGATACATACCAGAGGGCTAATCGCTTCAATAAGAAATCGAGAAACAATTCTAAACTCACCTTGCTGATGTATATTCTAGACAATGACATTGTGTTTGATTCCCCAACTCTACAAGAGCKGTCTTGATGATATGATGAAATTCCTTCACATAATAACCTCCCTCGCTRTTAGCAATGAATGCTTTGCTTTCTATCTGAACTGTCGGTGTWGTACCAGTTAAAGCAAGGTTCCTTGCAACCTCTGAATTTATCTATGGAWATATAAATAGGTTAGGTTTATCATKAATGATAATGATGRYAGATGATATATAGATGAGTTTACTGTGTGTTTGTATAAGAATAATCAGTCTCGTCATGTAAAATATCATTTCATTGAGCTTATTTATATTTAAGTATWAAAACAAAGTTTTTAGTTAAAGCCTTGTTGTCCAATTTATGTCGTAAAAAGAGCAAAATCAGGCCAAGCCACAAAAAGGCAAGCCAACGAGAAAGGGAGCTAGTGGGCAAGGCCAGGCAAAAATAGTTTTAGTCTTGAAATACTTACAGGTACTATAGATATATACCTTTGAACTACATCCAACCTGTAACCGAAGAAAGTAGCTTTTTCCAGGAAGTATAACACTACTTGTAAGACCTATTTCATCTTTTTCTACAACACTTATTATCCAAGAGCAGTCGTCCAAATGAACTGCAAAAGACTGCAGGAAGAAAGCCAAAAGAAAAACCACTTGGAATGTGTTTTTGACAAAGCTGTGGCGAAAATAATATAAGGAGAGCTTTATCATGTCTTAAGTCTTTTGTTTTCAGTATCAGTTAAGGTCYTTTTAGAGTTCTTATTTCATTAAACGATATCGAAAGAAGAGAGGAATACACTTAAAGTTTGAAAGACCGCCATTTTGCAAGAATCTCACCTTACCACAGGGATACCAATTAGCGACAGGAACCCCACTTTGAGTCTATGATTTTGTTAATTTTGCGTCGAAATTTTATTTTATCTTTGCTGTATAAGCTTGTTGTCCTCCGATCCTTTGTAGCTCTTATGATGTTTTAAACATTTTAAAATTACWTTAAAATCAAATGAATCAAATAAAAAGCTTAGATATGTACAAAACTCATAACTCATAGTCTATTTGCAATTGTATATATTACTGAATTTCTTCCTACCTGATGAATTTTCCTTACTAGATGCGCAAGCTTTTGAAAAATGAACAGTTTTTCTCTTTTTTAGATAGAGAAACTGAGTGAACGAGCTCGTCATTACACATGTTCTTATTTATGTATATATGACGCACCCGTCACTCAATCTTCTAATGCAAACGAGTAAAAGAGGTCCCAGCTTTCGAGGCACTCAAACCAAATGTACTGGATTAATAAAAACGACAACTTCTATACAGTCGATTAACATACGTCATAACTGACGTCACAATTGATCAAGCCTACGTAAGGATCAATTAGAACGTTTCGTCATTCTCCTTATAAGGTCGCATTTGAGCCACATCATGGTCAGCGGTGTAAAACTAAGACAGTTGAAAAAAAACACTAGTCCCTTGTGACTTTGACTTCTATCAAGTTTTTCTAATCGTATAATTTGTCTGTTTTGGCATGTAGGATGTCGTATTATTTTTTCTATTTGGCTTTCTTGCTATCAAATGAACTGGGCTGCCTGTGGTACTGACTGTAGTGAGGACTAGCTGGTCACCCTGTGGATAATAATTTGCGGTGACATGAGCACTATACCTTCGATTCCAAGATGGCGGCCAGGGAAGCATGTTCAAAAGTTGTCCACAAACTCCACGCTGTATCTTTAATAAAGAGCGGAATACGACAACCATGGTGGGAAAAAAGAACTCTCAAAGCCCTTGGACTCACAAAGCTTCACAAGGTGGTCATCCATAAGAATACTCCAGCAGTAAATGGCCTTTTACGTTCGGTAAAACATCTAATAGATGTCAGGCCTGTGAATGTGGTTGATCCATACAAAACCTCAGTAGAACACTCAACAGCAAACGAACAAGGAACACCAGTATTTCTGAAAGCTAATGGAGAGTTTGATTATACGAAATATCAAGATTTTATTACCTCGAATTCAAAGGAAACTAAAACAACGAGAAATTGAACTGCCAAAAACTCAGTTAAAGGAGGAAAAGATTTCTTTAATACGTACATACCTTATTGTTTGTACATTAACATCTGGACGTGATCGTTGAGGTTATTCATCTGCAATTGTCAACAAAGACGCGAAGTCGAATAATGTTGTCAAATGCCACAATTTTGCACCATCTCGTGATGGCAACCATGGCAGGAAATATTATATAAAATCATGAATCCCGACTGCAATCAACAATTTTCAAGGGAACATAATGTTATGTGAGATTTCTGGCCTAACCTGGTTTCTACTAATGCTGCATTATCAATAAAAGCCGATATACAACGGACAAGTGCTACTTTAGTATAATAAATATTTGCCAAACTAAAGGTCATGCAAATGAAGAAATAGTTGATTACATCTTTGTTTTCCCCCCCTGATTTTCAGATCATTGAATTTTCTATGTGACAACAACTAAAATAGTAAACAACTTATCTAATTTAGGTGACGTCAGCTATTTAACTGTTTGACTAAATTCACTCTAGTTTCATGTCCAATAGTACAATGTGTCTGATACATCAAAATAAAGAGCTCCAAAGACTAAATGTTCTTTTCTTTAAAATTATTTAAAAATTCAAAAATGGTTTTAATATCAAATATCATTTATACAAATCTAGTTCACATATTTTGGTATTATTTCATTACAGATGCTAGAGTGATTTTACTTATTTATTTATTTTTATTAAATACTAAAGTTAGAAGTACAAACAGATAGTTAAATAAGTACTGACTTTACAAAAAATAACAAAAGCATAAAATACAGGGGGGGGGGGGATGCAAAGGGCGGCTTAACAGAAATAGTTTGTTTGTGAAGAAACAGTAATGATGAAAAGGTAAATTATACACTGTGAAAAGATGAAAAAACTTACTGACGTTTCGGATGCTAGTCCTTTGCCTTTTTTACTCCGACGAAGGACTAGTTTTTTCATCTTTTCACGGTGTATAATTTACCTTTTCATCATTACTGTTTCATTAGAAACACCGACGCAGCTCACACTAGTTTTTAGCTAGTTATATCTTCTTGTGAAGAAACAGTAAACAATCAGTGCATAGTAGTAGAATGTTTTCTTTTGTTGTACTTTAACTGTAAATCATTAGGATGCAACTTTGTTGGCTAAATAAAAACACTCTTTATGCCACTGTTTTCATTACTACGCTCTGGTCAAGACTACAGTCGTAACATGAAAGTCAGGTAATAAGCTGCTGACAATCTGAGATAAACATCATTTGTGAGGGATCCAGTTATTAAAAAAGTTTGCTCTATGAAGAATGATTTGCCATGGTGCTAGTTATAGAACGATGTATTTAATTATTCTTAAGAATATTATTTTCCATATTAAAAATTTATCCAATTTAAATCAATTTTATTACATAATCACGAAAACGTGACAATATGTTCTTTGCTAATGATGCTGTTACTTTTGTTTTGTCAAATGACTCTTTCATCCATTCAATGAAGATATAATTATTTTAAATGTTCATGACCATATTATATGATCTCACTTGTACTGGCCGCATATAATTGATCCAGCAAGTTATAAAATACCTATTCTTCGATTGCACATTATGTCGTCGCGGCCATGTTGGTGCCATTTAAAAAAATTTCCAGGAGGCTAGAGTTGGTTATTTTTGGTATGCAAGATGCAATTTAAAAAAATTTATAAGAATGAAAGTCTAAAATAAATTTAAAAAGATCTTTGTATTTAACAACATTTTCTAACGTTTTTGACCTTGATTCTTTTGGCATACGTTTTTGATATGTTTTGCTTGAATAAACTTTCAATGTTTAGCCGTGCTGGCAAGTGCTTACTGCTCATTAATGTACCTCCATGATCATTGCTGTCATATTTATTTACTTGACTTTTGCAAAGTCTGCAGCCCTTTGTGTATCTTGACTCCCGTGCTTTGCTTGAATAAAATCTCCTCGGCAGACAAAAAAGTTCGACTTGGGCGAGTCTAATATTTATGAATACTTGGTCAGTTACTATCAACTGGAAGTCCTTTTTCCATGCCATCACAGTGACAATCAGTAGTTTTGTACAGTCCATTTTATGTGATGCAAGACGGCCATGATAATTCTTTCACTCAAAAAATTTCCAAGTAGGTGATGTCATCTTGGCATAGGTAATAAAGTTAGCTAAATTTGAACAATTTACCAAAATGTTATATCCTATAAACTGACTTCAAATGCCCAATGTTGAGAATAATTATCTGAGCAAGTATTCAGTATAAGTCCATTTTCTTTTACTTTGTCGCTGTCAAGACATAATCCAGACTTCTTGTGCCGTAACCTATTGATATCTTTTTCATATTCCCAGTGCTGCAGAAACAAAAAAAAAATAAATCAAACTTGCGATTTTCAAGTCTCTGTAACAAGAGTTGAGCTTTGCAGCCGACTTAACCTATAATTTACCTGAAGCATTTCATTATCATTACATTCTTGTAATAAAGGTGCTTCCTGAGAATTAGTACTAGAAGCTGTTAAACATGCTGAYTCATGCTTTAATAGAGAACTCTTGGTCAGGGACCACATCTGAAATAGTAGCAAAACAAATGTGTTATTAAGAACAGGCTATTTGTGTCCTAGAGGCCCTTGTATTCTAAAGACTTCAGTCAATAAAACATTTTATCTCCATTACTCTTCCCATCCATTCCTTTCTAATTTTTCTACCCATTCTGTCCTGCCATACCAACCCTATCCCACTTGAGTCTACTTCCATTACTCTTCCCTTCCATTTCTTTCTACTTTTTCTACCTTCTATATATATGTCCTGTTAGTACTTCCATACCTGTTCTAAACTACTCTACCTTTCTTTCATTCATTCATTTTCTTTCTTTTTTCTTTACATCCTTTTCTTTCCTCTTGTGGGAATGTACCAACCTGGTTTCCACCACCACCATGGCACTCATACAGACCAACATTTTGTCCAGTTAAATGGCCCAGCGTATCGATACACTGACTACCCTGCTTGATCTCACCAAAAGCTTTTGTATCATCATCATGAGGAACCCTGGATTCAAAAATAAAATTAATGCATGATTTGATTTAGGAAAAAGTTAAAGTATAGCATCTTGCCTCACTATTCTCTTGCAGTGCGTCTGTGTACAATTATACTCAGGGTTGCCTTTATTAATACTCTTAAACCATCCCATTCCTCCTCTGTACCAGGGTACTGCAATCATTGAGTAGAAACTATAATTTTTTTTGGAAATTCCATTGAGGAACTAGAGATTGTGTCATTCAGGTTTCTGTTATAATAGCCTATGCCTTACAGCTTGTAAACATATATATCTTTTAAATCCATATCTGTAATATCAYTGGCATTAATAAATTTATCTGGAGATTAAAGATCTAGTTACATCTTATTAAGGACTAGATAAAAATTTTCATTGATGACATACTGCATATGAGGGAGTTCAGGAGAGAAATATAAGAACACAAATGAATAAAAACAACATCAGGCTCTTAACTTTATTATTTTGTTTATCATACATTAAAAAAAGGAAGGAAGGAAGGGAGGAAGGAAGGAAGGAAGGAAGGGAGGGAAGGAGGGAGGAATGGAGGGAGGGAGGGAGGGAGGGAGGGAGGGAGGAAGGACGGAAGGGAGAGAGGAAGGAAATTGAAATGAAATATTATGGTTTTTCTTATTATCCACATATATGTCAACCCACAAGTTGTAATATTAACATATGCCTAATATTAACATATGCCTAATTTAATATCCTGCCAGACTTACTTGAGTTCTGGGTAAACATTCTGTACAAACCACTTGAAGGGTTTGCATTTCAGCTTTTTTCTGAGCTCTAGACGCTGTTCAATGCTAAAATGATTGGGGATAAGAAAACAAAGATATTGAAATAAATAAAACTGTGAAACATTAAATGTGATTTCATACATTTCATAAAGAATATCCATAATGAAAACTTACTTTCCATAGGGTGTATTCTTGGCATATGGAACAGCTGCGTAATAATATTTTTTATACTCATCCATCCACACTTCTACAGCTCTTCTAGTATTTCTGGAGGAAAAAATCAGGTTGAAGGTTTCATATTGGTAGAATAAAAATGATTAAAAAATTGAAAAATTACATAATTAAAAACATTTCAACCTCCAATAGCCTGCAAAGTGGTGTTTTGCGGAGGTTTACACCCTCACTCTAGCAGGTGTGCTTTTTATTGCAAAGTTTCAAATCTCATGTGATTACCTATGTTGCAAAATGCTCATTTTTCATAAGGTTGCACTTTAAAATAAGTTTGCATGATCACTTTTTGACTGCCACAGAAAACCACAAAAAACTATTAAATAAATACATGATTGCATAAATGCAGAAATTAATCAACATAATGCCAGTAGAGTTTGCAAGGCCGAGAAAAAGTATATCACCAGTAGTACTTACTTTTGAAAAATATTCATACTTCCGCCAGGAAATTTATAAGGGTGTCTATTACGGAAAACATGACCAACTCTAGAACAAGGAATGATTTCCATGGTACCACCACACTGCCAGGTTCTAAAGGATATTTCTGGATAAACATTAAAAACATATCAATTGACATATTTTTGTTATTGGCAACATTAATTATTACAGAAAAAAAGGTTACAAATGAGTAGCTGGTTAAAATAAACAGGACCTCTTGTACCGCTGATGTTCTTTGGCTGTGCCTGGTTTAACCCAATGTAACTTATCCTACCAGCACTACCCAACACCTTCCCAGCCTTGACAACACTCTGCTGAAGTTGGCCGCCCACTTGCCACACACTTCTGAAGACGAATCATTGGCCATAAGATGGTCAACCAATGATTGGTCCACAGTTTGCAAAATTTCAATAAATTGGCATGACTAGACAACTATGTAACAGTTCATTAACAACTTAACAAAACCTAATGCGAAGGTTGAACCTGGCATCCATTAGTCTAATGGCAGTCTTTTCCYGTCCTTCCATCATTCAACCTTTCATCTGGTAGAATTTTTTCCGATTATTTCAGGATTCATTTACGATTATTTTAAACTAGCATGCATCTAAAAGTTTTTTTCTTACCAAGGTTTTCACCTCCCCAGACATCCATCATCATGTCATACTTGCCCAGAGTTGCAAACCACTCTTTACCTATTGAGAAAAGTCCTCCTGCTATAACTGGGGTTCTGAAAAATACACATATTTGAAACTGAAAAGTGTGAAGACAACAGTCATTCACAAAATGCTGGGTCACTAAAAACTTAAAGCAGGGTTTGAGGGAGAGATGGCTTGGCCAAAGTTGTGTACATCAAGTAATGGAAGTTCAGGAAAATTTGAACAGTGCACACTCTTTCTTTGACCTTCTCCCCTCTTGGAATCACACACAGACACACACAAACTAAGTTACTATAGTGAATACCTCGTCCCCCATCCCCCCTCCCCCCAGGTATGGATGTCCTAATTCGAAGTACTTATATTTAGTACACAGTAGTTTCAATAATAATTATAAAAACATACTTGATGGGCATAGTAGGCTTTCCCTGCCTCTCTGAAATTATTCTGGCTGGTAGGAAGTCCCATTTGAAATTTAAATTCCATCCAAATCCTGAAAAACATTGATACAAAAAATGGTTTTCTTAGAAACTGCACATAATGTAATTTAGCATGTTTAACTTTTATTGTCTGGGATTACCCCTACATAAGGGTGGAACCTCTACATTACGGATACTAAAGGGCCAGAAAAAAGTGCCCATGATACAGAAGTGTAATGAAGAATGTATTAGTGAAATGAAAAACTTTGCTGGAACCTAAATATCTGTCCATAATATCATAGTCTGAGGTGTCTGGGTAATATGTGGGTGTATGTAACAAAGAGGTGTTCGTAAGGAGAGGTTCCACTGTGTATTTGCAGATTTCATACATGTAAAGTACATGTATGTGGGACTGGAGGGCATTTTGAGAGTAATCCAGTACTGTTCGAAAGCTGGATTTTCATTGCTCCCTAAGTAAAGTACTGCTTTTGTAAGGTTAGGTTTAGTGATATTGTTTGGATGACCAATCTATTGTTTTTTAATCCAATCATGTAACTCATTCCGAGCGGCACGGGCTGGCTCCATTTCAAGACATAGTATCTGTCACATAATACAGGTGTACCAATGAAGTGAAACCTCAGTCACCTGAGAAGATTAAAGTATTCACTCCCAACATACATTATTCCAATATTCATCTGTTATTTATTTCAGTTGGATGCCTTGTAACATTCATTTTTATCAATACTTATAATACTAAATATTTCGCACACCTCCTCTTAAATCAGATGAAGATCCCAGGTATTCAAATGTGTCCATGTTGATGACGTCTATTATTGGTGATACCACAGTTTTGGGATTCTGAAAAGATAAAACAGTAGGTAACTTAATAAAAGATTTTAAAAAGTTCTAAATGGGAATTAGCAGTGCATTCTCTATGGAGTAGCTATTTAACTTTCGAGATCTCAATAGTATTTTTGTAAAGCCGGAAAACCCAAAGGAAAGCCTTTAAATCACAAGAGGAAACCAGCAAGCAACTATACTTACATATGCCAACAAGTTCAGAAATGGAACACAGGTTACATTGGTGCGTGTGTGTGTCTTGGGGCAGGGGGCAGGAGAGAGGGAGGAGGGGAGAGGGAGGAGGGGAGAGGGAGAGGGGCTTTCTTACCACTACATTATCCCTGCTTTCAGACGACATGGTAGTCCCTAAATACAGACATTATAAAGTTGGGCTGACAATTATCGTACCTCTTTAATCCTGAGTAGTAAAGGTTCAAGCCAATTTTTACTGCATTCACAATGACTGTCCAAGAATGTCAGAACCTCCCCTTTGGCTATGTCTGCACCTTTGACTCTTGACCGAATCAAACCTAAACATGAAAACACATAATCTTGAGTACCAAGAAAACTTGGGTAATCATGTACTTCATGATTAGCCAATAGGTGTTGATCAACATGCAGCAGACTGCTGGCAGATCATTCGGGGCTCACAATAACAGCCAATCATCAATAGCTGAGCAGAATTTGAACTTGTCCATTCAAACATTTACCTGGCCAGTCATTTTGACCAGTGCCGTTAATCAAGAAACAAATATAGCTGAGCTGAAACTAATTTGGCCAGTGGTCATAAAAGGTGATTGACTGATCATTATTTAAGGTTCTGTCCTTGGTCAATAGGGACCTAAGCTGCAGGACGGCAATGTGGGTGACAACTTCGGCRAAATTGAAGGGCTTCAACCTTCTATTGTATTACTATTTTGTGTTTACCTAGTATTTTACTCAATAAACATCTCCCTTTTAGAGTGAAATGTCGTCTTTTGGGAGCGCTTTACTTATAACGAAAATCAGCAAAGATAAGCTTTTGGTAGCCGTTCTCTTTAGTACGTGAAAATAGGACAGTTTACRTCTTACTTTCAGCATAAGACGGCAATGATGCATAGTATTTCGTACATTCCAACGAGTATCTATTGAATAGCGCAATTAGTGCTATTGTATGTTTGCCGTCTGCGTCGTCATTGCTGTCCTGCAGCTTAAGGTCCCTAATATTTCACCAACACTTCACACAACAGCATTTGGCAAAGCAACAGCAACACTTAAAAAAGCAATAATCTGACATATTTACCTTCTCGTTTTTGATTTCTGATGAGTTTAACCTTTGGTAGTCTAAGAAGCTCTTTGCCATCCTCAGCTGTGAACAAAGACAGTCAGCACCTTAATATTATCTCTCTTCTTAATTTATTTCTATATAATTGTCAACATCGATTCAATAATAATTAATAGACAAAGTGAGTGAGCATGCATCCTCTGCTCTCATTGATTAGAAAATCTAAAACAACATTGAATCTAAAACTTTTTTGACCTTATCACCGTGTCACATGTTTAATTACCCTAAGGCTTGTGAAACGAAACCTCCGATCAACTTAAGACTATTTTACTAAATATATCAAATTCGTAATTTTGGGCTACCTGTGTTTGGTGATCCACAGGTAACCCAAACATTTGCTTGGAAATACAACAATATACATGTAGGTACATGGACTGAAATTGTTTTGCTACTTACGGTCATCACTAAAATCATCCACCAAAATGATTTCTTTGAGAAGCTTTGGTGGGCTTTTATTGATGGTGCTGTAAATAAATAAAATATATCATGAATAATTTTCCAGTTTGATCATGATTATATTTATCTTTTTTAAAAGCCTAAATTCTGGTGGCAACATAGTAGTACAAGTTTTTTAACAACTTAATGGGACTTCTCATTATTTATCACAAAAAATTTTTTTCCCAATAGACCAGTTTCAAATTCTAAGTCACCGCTGTGTTCCTTGATTACAGACTCATTTGCACAGGGTTAGCCTCGTATCAGTGTTTAAATATTCACAAATACCAACGGTAAAGTAAAGAATCCACAACTTCAACAATACAAACACTTTGAAGCTCGACGGACCTTGACTGCAACACGTGAATATTCTGCACAAACTCAAGGCTAACCCTGTGCAAATGAGTCTGTAATCAAGGAACACAGCGGTAATTTGGAATTCTAAACGGGTCTATTCAGATCATATCTAACCAATGCTTTGGTAGTGAAATTATACCTCTTTACCTTGGGTGTAATTATTGTTTCCCATTCAGACCACATACGTGTCATTCCCCAGAATTCTTCTTTTCATTGTTGAACTGCTGCACATGATAAGCTGAATATAGATACAACTCAAACAAAGAATCTTACAAATAAGATTCTTCATTTGAGTGGTATTCAAATGCATGTGTCTTCTCTTGTTCAACCATTAAACGAAGAAATAATACTATAGGGAATGACACCTGGAGGTCTGAAATGGAAAAACTATATAAAAATTATATCCATAGGAAAGAGGTCTATTCACTTATACAGCTAAATTATTTTTCTACCAAACAAGTACAAAAAAAAGACCTTCTACAAACCTGACAACTGTGCGAAGAAGTGCACTTCTACCTTCATTATGGAAACAAATAATAACAGAGGTTGTTGGCAAATCATCTGGCCAAACTGTCTTCTGGCATCTGAATAAAGCAATGAGTAAAACATGCTTGAAACTCCTAATTTCATCAAACATTGAAACAAACTTTGTACCGATCAGTTCAGTAAGTCAGCTGACATCAACAGCCACCCATAGATCAAGTTTGAGAATGTTGTATGTTACGTTTTTTCTTTTTACGAAGGGGAACTGAAACTATTATTGGTATAGAGTTGGTAGTGTAGGTTGGTAGAATGTCGGTTTCATTCAGTATAAATGGCTTGAGTTTGATGGTGTTAATATAATAATTAGAGTGAAGGCATTTAACCTGTTAAATAAAAATTATTAGTCAACGTGTAAAAATCAAATAGACACAAAAGAAAACAATGGAATTAGGGACTACTAATTTGTATTAGTTTAATATCTATTCCACAGGTTTAATGACTTCACTCTAATATATTTATATTAGAAAAAGAAATCTGCCTAACACCGACTAGTTTGACAGACATTTGAATCTTTATCATAATCTTAATTGTAGTCTATAAAACACCAGTTTAATAAACTAGTTATTTACTGAGGGGTTAATAGATCTCTAACATTGTTTATTTAAAAAATCTGATTGACATTTGATTGACAGGTTGAAGATAACTTGATGATGGATCGCTGGTGGCCTGCCTGAGTTGTAATAAATAATTGTTATTTTA
>NW_022261371.1:42309-65174 GCF_009602425.1 Actinia tenebrosa
CTGGTGGCCTGCCTGAGTTGTAATAAATAATTGTTATTTTATCTCTGAAATTATTCAAAGGCATTTCCAATCTTTGTCAGAAAAATGTCAATTGTTTGTTAATATAATGTACCTTTACAGTATGCGGGTTGATTTGGTAGAAATACAAATACATGTACATGTTTTATAATCTAATAAGAATAAGAAATAAAGGATTCACTTACTCTGGGTCTCTAACTTCTGGTACTTGTCTGTCAAAAGCTACTTTATCACTGACTTTTAAATTATAAGCATTTCTTGCATAAGCATCTTCTCCTTCCTTGAATCCATTTTTTGACATATAAGCCACAGGATCAAGGTCGCTGATTTTACGTGCATCATATATATACTCAACATCAACTACATCAGCTTTGTTCTGAAAGTTGAAGAAAAGGACATCATGGTTTAGGACTATTGGCAGTGCTTGGAGAATGGCAGCTTGTTGTTTTGTCAAGCACTTATCAAAAATATTCTCTCCGACCACCCACCACTCCGAACTCTTTAAGGAGTGTAAGACATTTAAGAGTTTAAGACATGCTAAATATATCCACCTTTTAGGTGCGACTAGTGCTAGGGGGCAGTGGACACTGGTCTGGTTGCCATGGTTATCTCTGCAAATGAGCTGGTTAGTTATGTTCAGCCCTTGCAGCCTTGCACTCAACCCAAACTCATCACTATGAAAGTTTTAGCAATCTCTAGGAGCTGGTAAGGGAATTTCCCATTAGGTTTGCCACACATTTTCTAGGAGGATGGTACATACTGTCATTTTGTATTTCTAAAGTGGGAGGGACATCACAGATCATGCTAGTCAACACCCTCCTAGATATTACTCCATTCCAGGTTAACACAAAGCATCTACCAGGCCTAGGTACCACCCAACCTACATAGTCATACCCATTAATATAAACCCCATGAGAGCTAAGAGTTTTCCCCAAGAAGATGACAGCAGGATACTGGCCAGGCCTATAGGGATTTCAACTCTTAACTATACACAGTAGTCCTCAAGTCTGGTAGGCCACAATGTACTACAAGTCTCTTACTACCAAAAGAATTTACTAAAAAATTTTGTATGGGTCATTTAACATTTTTGCAGATGTTTATAGAGCAATTAACTTTCTTAGTAGTAAAAAAAGCAAAAACATCATATGACAATAGCTGTTATCACAGTTAAGCAAGCAATGAGATATTATTTTGAAAAGAATTCATAAAAGTGAGGCTATCAGGTCGATACAATGCTTGTTGTCTCATTTGCATGCATCCATACAGTTCTTTGACTAAACATCGTTGATTGATCGGCTTCATTCCTACGCGCCTAGACCGAACAGGATCATGGGGATAATTAATTCACAGTTACTAGCTGCTGCATAATATGTTATCTAACATGTCTTGAGCTCACTGTTTTCAATCCCATTCAATTTGCTAAAACCATGCCTCGAGCATACGGCGGAGATTTAAACTGTCGAGCAGTTTGGATGATGCAAGTCCTAGGTAATTTACCCGTTATCCTTTTCGGTCTAGGCGCGTAGGGATGATCCGATCAACAACAACGTTTAGTCAAAGGACTGTATATAAAATCTGCTTTTTGGTTTTACCTCCYACATTATTTTGAGAGATGGCTTTCTACCTGTTAATGTTCATGTGAATCACCCACCTTGATCAACACATCAAGCTAATGCTGTGATAATCAAGATAAGCCATGGTTACATCATTTCCCTATCTTTTATTAATTTAAAGCAAAAAATCTCTACACTCTAATATACTTATACATACTAGGCTTTGTAAAGCTTTCAAAGCTTAGAGAAAAACCTTTTAATCCATTTTGGATAGTAATCTAAACATTTTTATGTGTTTGTTGATATTTCTAAATGTGGCTAAATATATATATAACTTCATGCTGTGATAGGATAAGTTAACAGAATATTATCTTCAGAATGAAAAATAGGAGGACTTCACAGCTGTCTATACCTTGTTTAGAAAGCAAAAATTATTTCTTAAAAGTGAATGCTAAGAAGAAGTCTAAATAGATCATGAAATAAAGAAATAAATTTAGAGGATAAAAAACTATCACTAGATTTTTTTGGCCTAAAAAATCTATTTAAAAAAAAGAAGAAAAAGGGAAAATAGAAAAAAAGGAAAATGTGATAAGGAAGGTGGGAGTATAGCCAGATCCCATGGTAGTTCTTTAAAATAACTGATTATTTATTTAAAAGGGAATGTTATGATACAAATAAACGCAAACAATTAGGAAAGTGTAAATTCATTAAGGTGATTCCAAGGCGCTTCCCAAAACAGTGGTTTTCAAAAGACAAAAAAACTATCAAGCTTCTTAATAGTCACTTAAGTTCCAAATTAATTTGTCACTCCCTTCCTCTTGCTATTCGTTATTGCCCGAAGGTAGGAAGAAATAAGTGTTCTTGAATCTAAACCATTTCCTCTTTCCTCCAACTACACGTCACGACCAGCAGCAATCAAATTATGGATTT
This sequence comes from Actinia tenebrosa, assembly GCF_009602425.1. The sequence continues at coordinate 44,811 of NW_022261371.1, forward strand.
TAAGCCAGACAACAATATTCTAATGAGACTAATTTGAAAACTGAAACCACAAGCTAGTGAAAATCATAAATAAAAAAGCAACGGGATTTTTCATGAACGCTAGACTTACCAATATACTTCGTTTATCTTTCTCTTGGTCTTGGCTTCGTTTCGTGTCTTGTTTTAGTCGAATATCATCGGCATCTTGATTTTTTCGTAGTAAGCTTAAGCTCAAATCGTCTTCGTATTGGTTTGAGTCTTCATCTTTACCAGAAAGATGCGTTAAGAAATAAGTCATTCCGACTACCCAGACTAAAATTAGGCAAACTAGAATTAGTCTCCTGCGTCTAAGTAGCTTCATTTTGTGTTTGTTATTGATTTAATTGCAGGATCCAGCCTACAAAGAATTAAGAAAGTTCAGGAGAGTTCATGACCAGTGTCTTGTGCTACGTGRAATGCATGGCTTGATTACGACTTTGTAACCTAGCACGGGATACCCGCGGGATGTTTACGGGATCACGCATCCGACCCACACACGAATCGAGGTCCACTTGTTCAGATTGTCGTTTCATTAATTAACATGAATTGACCTTCAATTATTCTAACAACCCCAAAACTCGATAGAAAATGTTTTGTTAATTGGATATTGAACATTTGAGAGTAGTACTAGTATGATGAATGGGTTATAATCGAGTTTACATTTAGAAAGAGTAGCTGTCTGATGTCTGTCAACGGGCCGACTGATATTTGACACTGACTATACTGACTACAAGAGTTTCAATCAGTTCCCGGTCACGTTTTAAAACCAAATGCAACACTAACAAAAAATAGATATCTAAGAAAAGGGGTAAAATGGGAGCTGGTTTTCACCTTTTTGGCTGGATAGGACCCCCCCCCACTGGATCCGCCCTTGACTGCCCTTGCATATGATCTGAATTTGGATGGCAAAGTTCTAAGAAACGGTTTGAACTATGAAACATCTTGTCCTCGAAGATTGGTAACAGTCCAACGTTGCCAGTCTTGACTAGAGAGATGCTGCTTGAGAAGCAGGCACAAGCAGAGGAGAACAGAAACAAGCAACTTGAAAAGAAAAGACAAGTCGCAATGAAGTTTTAGCAAGCGAAGGAGAGAAAGTTAGACAACGAAGAAAAAAATTGAACAAAATAACCCAAAAGCTTGCAAAGGCTGCTGAAAACAGACAAGCTCAGCAGGAAAACGTCAAGGCGAAAGCAAAAAATCATTTAACAAAACGCGCAGCAAAATAAATGACGCACAGAATTTTGCAAACACACAAGAGAAGCAGGAACAAAGTGAAAGAAAAATGAATCAAGTGAAAGAAAACAGTGAAAAAATTGCTAGAAAGGCTGTAAGCAAACAGCGACAACGTGAACCGCATGCACAGAAAGTGAAACAAAGAGTTATCAAGCAAATGGAGGAAGAGAAAGACTGCGTGCGCATGTTTGATGGTCTGGAAATCGATGCTCATTTTTATGCAACGGAAAGCGAGAGTGACAAAGAGGACTTGTGGGATGCTGGATTCTGGGACAAGAAAGTCTAAAGATCACGGAATATATGGTCTTCAAAGCAATATGGGAGAGTATCGCTAAATTAATTGACATTTAAAAAGCAAAATATGAAGAAATATGAATTATATATTTTATTCTGCATGTTGAACATTTTTATAATATAATTTTCAATAAATTTAATACTAATTTATTTTATCACTTTTTTATATGTAAAATTATAAATGTTTTATTAATAAATAGGTATACTTCACAGAAATGCAAATATAATGAGCCACGTTTAATTATAAATAACATGTGAGGCATACAAAAGTTTTATCTGCCACGAAATGGCTGTATTTTACAATCCTCCCTCTCTCTGTCTCTCTCTGTCTCTCTCTGTCTCTGTCTCTGTCTCTCTCTCTGTCTTTGTATCCAAAAAGCACTATTATATTTATTTACCTACAATAAAACTGTACTACAATGGAGTGAAGCTGCTCATACATCGTTGAATTCCGGCCAGCGGTACATAAAAAGGTCGAAAATATGAAAAATGAATACGAACAATTCGTATGTCTGTATGAAGGAATCAACTGCGTCTATCAAAATAATGATACGAACGCCATCAATAACCATTTTTTTGAACCGTCAAAGGTTTTCTTTAATGATTCAAGACGTCTTAATGATTTCCACCTTCAAACGGTTCTTGCAGTAAAGGGCTTGTTTCTGATAATCTGTCTGTAGATGCTGCAGCTTTTTCAGGCTCACTGGAATTAAAAAATAATAAGTAAAAAAAATATAAGTTTGAATTTTAATCACCGATCTAACTGATGAGCTATAGTCAGCGGCTGAGGATAGCAAAGCAACCTTTGCACTAAGTCCACCAAACGTCCAGTCATTTTGAGCTAATTTTCCCAGATATATTCGTGATGATTTGACTTTTTACAAGGATCCTGGGTTGACGTCATCGTTTCGTGATTTCAATATTGAGCACCTCGTCAACCAAAAGAGATATCAATGAAGAAAGTAAAGGCCATTCTTATATATATCATAAGGACTTTGAAATCTGGAAGAGATCCTGTATGCTTGATAGGCACTTTAAATGCAATAGACAATTAGTCCTTTACAACCATCGGTGGGGGCGATCGGTATATCCAGTAACACTTAATTGCAAAAATCATTGTCGGGTTCAAAACATAGAACATAGAAGCTGAGACGAAAAAATATTCTGGGAAATGACATAATATATCTTCTGATGTATCCATTTGAGATACACAGTCGATATTGAATCCGACAGTTTTAAAAAATCTCCATGCTTTCTGTTAGTGCAACATGCAGTTTATGGGCATTCTACGCGAGTCATATCACTAGATATACTTCCCATGTACCATTACGGTCTCAGCTCTCTAGCTCTGGAACAGGGTATATGAAATCACGCTCTTTCCTCTCTGGAACAGGGTTTTCAGCGATCTTGCTCTGGAACAGGGTATGAATTTCAGTGATTTTTACTCTGGAACAGGGTCAGGGTTCAGAGGGCTCACCCCCCCCCCCNACTTTATTGGATATACACAATTACTAGGAAATCAGTAGTTTACATTGGGGTCCGATGAGAGGGGCCTGTCTACATAGGATAAATGTRCGATTTGTGCAGCACTTTAATTTTGTAATTTTCAAAACTAGTGAACTAAGAGAAATCTAAGTAATAATCAAAATACAGGAGAGCAACAAAGAGTAAATGTTCCCATTTGATAAAGAATTCTTAAGACTGAGCTAAGTAACTAGTAGTTACATGTTAAGAGGAAATTTTTTTTCAACAAATGAGCAGTAATGGCAAAAAGTGCCAAATACTAGACTTTCATATGAGTTTTGACCCCAATTTTCGTTTTGGGTTACACTCAAAACCGTTTTTAAACAGTTAGAAGCTGATGTACCATGATAAATTGTCTGTTTGAAGTGGTATTTTCAATTATATAAAGATGTTTTGTTGCATTATATTGTGTTAGAATGTTGCTTTGTCAACTTTTTTATAGAAAATATATGGGAAATAAGCAAATGAAGGCCTAAACCTCATTTTCGAATAAAATATTTGCCTTGGGTTAACACTTTGATTCCACTTCGATCATCTCCACTTCCAAACAAGTTAAACTTTCTGAATAACAAGATTTCAGCCTTGTAAAACAGCCTTTCTTCAAGAAAATAGTTTTTGGTGCTCACTGCTTGAATATGAAAAGTATTTTCCCTTAAATTAAAATATTCATGGTGATGTTGTTGTTTACCTATCTGAAAAAATTTCAATACCATGGTACAAGTATGTTATCAATGATAATGTATTTGTCGTGAAATGTGATCACCAATATATAATATATTTAATAATATTAATATAATTTATAATAATATATTTATCACATAAGCATTTCAACTCATTGGCAAGATAGATTTTTTAAGGAAGACTTGGAATAATTGCAAAGTGTGAATGTTTTTTTTATTTTTCAAAATGAGAAAACTAGTAAAATGGGAAACTTTAATTTTTTGTTTTCTTGGTTGAATTCAGTTTATCATACTTGATAAGTCCTTGACTTTAGATTCTCAGGGAGAATATCGTTTTACAATAGAACAAAATAATTATAAACTACTTAAACAACATCCATGAACAATACATTAAGTACGAAAAAAGTAAAAGCTTAAACCACAAAGAATAACAAACCAAGTACACAGTTTTCAAACGTTGAGACTCAAGATCAAAGATCAGAAAGCCGAGTTATTTTGCATCAAAAAAATAAATAAAACTTGAGAAGATAGTTAAAAATGAAGATGCGTAATTAAGCTTACTAAGCCTCCCTCCCGCCATTATTATAATCTAGCCATCTGTTTAATACAATAATCTCCCGCGATTATTACATCAAGTACTAAAAATACAACTCACGTTTACAAATTTTATGAATACTGAATTAAAGGTACATATTTTCTAAATATATAAGCAGGAATTATTTATTAGATCACGAAAATAAAGAGTGAAAGAAACCTTAAAGAAATATGAACTAAGCTACGCACCCTTTCAAGTTCGATAAAATCGTCTTCCAACTTGGAACCTTTGGCGCTTCCAATCTTTTCGCTCATGTACTGAAAAAGCAAAATAACAGCGTTTAAAGATGGAGRAATAGTTATGTAAGAAGATATAAAAGTCTTCTGAAATTCGAGTCAAKGTTATGAGGTTTTTTATGCAAGACTAAAGGCATTTTAATTTGAAAAAAATTAAGCCTTTATACTCAAGTTACACAGCCGTTAGCGCACATGCAAATATTCTCTCACCTGGTTTGCTTTGTTTATTTGCTTTCTGAAGCCAGCAAGCGACATGGTGGCTTATTGTCCTAYTAAAAAGGTTGTACTGTTTTTCTGGGTAAGGAAGATGAAGGAATTTGGGTTAAAAATTGGCTTTTTACGACGGAAATTCTTTCACTTATCCACGGAACGATGTTCTTCCCTTGTAGCAAACACTTCCGAAACGAAGATTGGGACTAGTCATGTGACATRTCACAGGTAGCCCGTGGTTAATACATGTACAGTCAACTCTCGCCTTGGGGACACCCCGATATTACGGACACTTTGCTATTACGGACAGGAGAAAAATCCCCGTCAAAAATATTGACAAAGAAATGACCGTAATAATTTTTCGCTATTGCGGACGCTCGCTATTACGGACATGAAGTGACAGTCCCGAGGGTGTCTGCTGTAACGAGAGTTGACTGTATGTACATGTATGAATTTCATTTCCTTTCATGGGAAGACTGTCTCCCGGTTTAACAGGCAAAATATTACTATACTAACAATATTCAACCCCCTCTCCGAGCCTTCCGTCCATCGGTCATCCGTGCGTCCGTCCATCCATCCATCCATTCATCCATCCATCCAGCCAGTAAGCCCCTTTTGTTCGTTCTTTTTTATTCAGTTCATTCATTCGTGGACYCAGTCACACTATTAAAGACAATTCCTCATTCGTTTGTTCGTCGATTGATCTTCCCTTCAATCATTCGCTCTTTCTTCACTATGAGCAATGTCCGGGGGGGGGGGGGGGGTACTCCCCTATATTCGCTATACCGAGTACGTGCCGCCAAACTGGGTATGGTTTTCAGCGATTCTACTCTGGAACAGGGTATATGAAATCACGCTCTCTCCTCTCTGGAACAGGGTATCTATTTTCGTAATACCAGAACAGGGTATGGTTTTCAGCGATCTTGTTCTGGGAAAGGGTATGAATTTCAGCGATTTTACTTTGGAACAGGGTCAGGGTTCAGAGGGCTCATTGGCACATCCCTACCCTAAACTAGCAAGGGGACCCCCCCCCCCCCCCCCCCCGGGAATTGAATACTATATTTACCCAGTATTATAAAAATAGATAGAAGGAACCATGACGACGAGACCAGCAATGTTAAGCCATACTGTAATAGACACTTCTGGATGCCAATGGAAGGATGGTTGTTCTTTAAAGAGAGTCCAGAACAGAAAACCAAGTGGAGTTACTACTGCCTGCAAGTACGACACGATGACGTAAAGAAGATCAGAGAAGAGAAATTTACAATACGTTCACAGTGCTTTGTTGTGGTATGTCTGCTAAATACACCAGTTTGGCATTCCATGCATATCGCTGTTTTTGAAGACCACATTTGCACAGGACTAGCGTCGTTTACAAGTCCGTGGGATATCAAAACATTGTTATTAATTAACTTGCGTATTCCGCTTCACATTTCAGTTGACTTTTGCAAATGATCAGCTTTTAAACGAGACTAAACCTGTATAAATAAGTCTTAAGTCATATAACTAAAGGTGCTGACACACGATGCAACATTGCACGCAACATTGCAAGCAACAAATTTGAATCGGGGTGACACACATTGCAACAAAATCACGCAACATTGCTTGTGTCAGCCTGCTTTGTTAAGATATTTGGTCGGCAGTCATAATTTTGGTTCAAGCTGATTGGCTTCAAAATGTTGCAGTTGATGTTGCAGCCATGATCACATGATAAAATTTGTTGCGCGCAATGTTGCAAGAGTAGAGCGCGATTCAACTTCAAATTTGTTGCATGCAATGTTGCGTGCAATAAGTTTGGGTTAGACACACACTGCAACAGTCCTGTTGCGTGCAATGTTGCATCTAATGCTGCACCGTGTGTCAGCACCTTAAGTGGTATCGAATTACCGAATGACAAAATTAAAGGAACTGTTACCAAATCAAGCAGGCAAGCAGGCAAGCAGGCAAGCAGGCAATCATTACTCCAAAAACCCAATAGTACATACCGATATAATTGCCAATAAGGTAGCTCCTTCACAATATCGCAAAAGATTGGCCGTAACAATGACATACGAACAATTTGAAACTATGAAGAGAAGTGCGTATAAGCCAGGATAGAATGAACATTCACTGAGCCCAATGGAACATCTTGCACCAAACAAACAACTGGAATTTGAAACAAAACAAAAAAACAAAACAAAAAACAATCAATTCTTCTATTTTTTAAGGGCCTTATCTTTGCGGGTTCTTCAGTCTTTCTTCCTCCAAGAAAACTACGATTACACAATCGATATTTGTTTCAGCCCCGATACACTGTGCAACTGCTACATCAAAAGATATACACCGCAATTTTTCAAAACTAAGGACACTGAAAAGAACGCTACACCCAACGTTACCGAGAAAATTGTGCTGCGTCGAACTCTACAACGTTGCGCTCAACTATAGTTCCATCATGACATGTGCTGCCAGCCAACGAAATTATTTTTGGCCAGAACTTGAGTAGATTTCCTTAGTTTATACTTTTTTGCAGGAAAAATAGCTAGGTGCGACATCCCTCTAAAATCTCATTGTGCACAACAGTTGCATAAGTCCGGGCTTTTCCTTAATTCTCTTGAGTCCCACCTTCCTGCTTAAGTGAACACTTAAGTGAGCATTGGACTTGATAAAATATACCGTATGCATAAATGTAGCATTAAACCAACTTGTTATGATTTTAAAAAGCAACTCAAGACATATCTTTTTAGGTTAGCTTATTTTAAGTATAGATCTTTTTAGAATTTAGTTTTTTTGATTAAATAGTTGTCTATTAGTTTTTTGATCGTACTTGTAAACAACGCTTTGAGCACAAGGAAAGGCGCTTTATAAATAAAAATAATAATAAAGTTATTATTATTACCAACTTATTATGAGATGTAACCAGCTAAAGAGTATGACCTTAAGAGGGCAATAGGGGCGCTAAGAGGTTCTTTGAGTTCCACTACTTACTTTGAAGCAACCTTTTGAATGCTATCAACGTTTCCAAAGAACGGAATGGCATCTACCCAGAATGATACCAAAAGAACAAGAAACTGAAATACTGTCATCATGAACATCAGGTATAATAAATCCACCTTGGTCTTGGAGAACGAGTGTTGGAATTTAACAAGATTTTCTTGCATGACGTTAGATAATGAGGCAAGAACCTGTAGAAAGAATCAGGAATAATGGCAAAGGAAAATAAAATAGTTGAGCAGAAACAGGTGGGGTTTGGAACTCAGGGACCAGTATATGCCAATTATGTCATCATCATCACCAATATTTATCTTATCAAATTCTGAAACAACCTTTGAGTTGATCTAATATATGGTTAACTCAATGACTTGCACCAATAGGTCACGTGATCCTACCCCCTTAAGTTGAGCAGCTATGACAAAATAAACACCAGAAATGATGAGAGCACCTCGACGTAAGTAAGAAGGCAAAGTTTCAGCTCATTAACAATTAAATTAAACAGTAAAAAATGACATTGAATATAAAATTTACTGTTTTACGAGGATTTTTATGGGAAGATGCTCTGGCTGCCAAGTGCTTACCAGCCAACACTTTTCCCATATGAATCCAGTGGGGAATATTGGGCTCAGATACCCAGGTTACATTAAGACAAGCGTTCTGCACATGCAATGAATTAATTCATTGTTTTATCAGAGGTTAAAGGAATAGAATAGAATAACACATGACAGAAGATTGGAACAACGTCTGACTCAGAAAAATCTGAGCCCCAGATGGTAAACAAACCCATGACCCTCTAGATACTAGTCGGATGCTCTAACCACTGAGCAACACGAGACTCTATGGTTGACAAGGGTACAATGGGTGAAGCATATACGGACCACATCACGCAGCCACACAGTCAGAATAAATCAGCAGCCCAGCTCTAACTGCATCACCATAGAGTCTCCAGTAGCTCAGTGGTTAGAGCATCTGACTGAGTCATACGTTGTTTCTGTTCCAATCTTCTTTCATATGTTATTTATCAGAGGTCCACTAAAATTAATAGGCAGTGGCCATAGCTAACAAACCTTTGATCCTTATTTTGGAAGCTAATGAATTCCCGTTCAACAGAAATAAGGTACTTACGTATCCAAGCATGAAGCACAAAGGCCAAAGAATCCCTGCAAGGCCACTTGCTCCACCTTCATCTTTATTCTTGTTATGTCTTGGGTCAATGTTAGGAAAGATTGACGGCAGAAGACAAACAAATAGTGACAGCACTGTTGCTACAGCACACACCAGCTTCCTTTTTGTTGGTCGTTTCTTTAACAGGAACAATCTGCGGTAAGATGATGAGATTTATTAGCATTTTATCAGGACGATGGGCTATGGGATGTCCAGCAAAAAAAAAACAAAAAAAAAACCTGTCCTTTATTCACAAGGGTAGCACTTAATAGCCAGTGGCTAACAAACCTGTGGCCCTCATTCCGTGATTGAATTGGAATTTAGGAGTTGATTTTTGTGTAGGGAGGAAAACCGGAGAACCCAGAAAACCCTTGAAGCACAGGAGAGAACCAACAAACAACTCTACTCGTATACAATGCCGAACCCAGCGGGACTCGAACTCGGGTCGCATTGATGAGAAGCGAGTGCACACACCGCTACGCCACCCCTGCTTCCCTAAAAAATAAAAATAATAATAAAACAAAATAAAATAAAATAATAATAATAACAATATGGCTTGGAGGCTTTATGTCATGAATCAGTTGACAAGTCATCCCAATGAGTCCATTAAATATTTCTAGTCTATATGATATAGCTAGCTCCTATATAGAAATATTGTAGTTTGCTTTATTCCCATACCCCTTCTCCACTTTCTCTGCCTCACACAAACACACCTTGACTATGGACCAAAGGTTTTATTGTGTGTGTTTTTCAATTTGCACTGTAATAGTAACAAACCCAAACCCTCAGGTCGCACCTAAACCCTCCCCTCCCCCCATCCCCGAACCCCTCTTACGATCCCCAAGCAAGAAAGGCTTACGTAATTTATTTAGAATCCGTTTACCTTAACAGTAGTGTAGATGGGATAGAAACATTCATTAAAATTGCTTGTAAATACGGAGCAGTCCTAGTACCACTTGATCCATACACAATAAATATCGCACTTACAGCACACGACAAGCCAACAAAAAAGATCTTCTTGTGCGAAATCCTGCGATCATATTTACGAAAATTGTTAACGAGACTTTTGCCCACCAATGCAATACCGAAGAAGATTGAGAACGAAAATCCCGAAAAAATCAGAACGAAATATTGATCCATGAAGGGTTTGGTCTGGCTGAATGATGTCCTGTTGAATGAAGAAATGTTTATGTATCGTATTGCTCCTTTGAGGCCTGCAGAATCTATCCATAATGGCAAGGTGACCTTCTGACCAACTTGGCTTAAAATGATTACGAATGCAAAGAAAAGAGTCTGAATTTTAAACTTGATGTTGGATTTCCGTTCCTCGATTGTGTAAGAACTAGAATTTTCACTTTGTATGGTATCATTGTGGTCAATAAAGTCATTTTTCTGCGTGTTTTTAACCATTGTCCACCGAAGAATCACCGAAACAGTTACGAAATACAGTTGCGGAAGAAAATTCCACAGGAAGCCCAAACACTGGGGTACGCCGAGAAGGTTAAGGTGTGGTTTTGAGAGTGTTAATGATTTCCCATTCGATTTTTTTTGGAAAGGAAGTGATACGTCTTAAATATTTTTTCAACCTTGGCAACTGGAAGGGGAACTTGAAAATATTTACGAAGTTTTTCTCTCCGGCTGTTTGAATTGTCCTACAATCAGGAACTTGAGAATGATCATTTCATTGAGACTGAGAAAGTAAAACGCAACAGTATCAGCGATACGAAGGGGAAGAAATAACGACCTCTGCTCGCAGGTTACAGTTTCTAGAGATATCAAATGACGGGAGACAAGATATCATAGTGAGGGATGTGAAATAACCAAAACGAGAATCACTAGTAAAGGGAATAACACACTGCCTGAATATTATGGAAAAACGTGAAAGCTATAATAGTGGTGTCAGGGACCATGGGATGGAGATACAGCCGATATTTGAGGGCCATTAAATAATATCATACTCATATAAATATGGATACCTGACTGAAACAAAGATATCTTATTCTTATTCAAACATGTGGTTTGAAATGGGTGAACATTTCCCAAGACGGATTAGGTCTATTGAGTGACAGGGGAGGGGGAGAATTGTATTTTATTTGAAGAAGAATTGAGATCTTTTTTTCACCATGCAGGAAATGCAAATGACCCCCGATGTACTGTTTTATAGACAGCCCACTCCCTTTAAGAAGTTCAAAATTGTGACTGACCCCTGTTTTAACCCCCTCCCCTCCCTCCCCTCTTTAATTATGAACAGTCCATGAGGAAAAAATGAGGAGAAAAAACAAAATGTAAGACACCAGATACCAGAAACAAAAATCATACTCAAGGAAATAATGAGAAAATGGTGATTAAATCCCTCCCCAGTGCAACTTCATCTCATTAACAGGCTTTGCCTTCAGGATTTATTGGCACATTCATCATTATATACAGGGTTTTTTTCACTTTATAAAGTCGATTAACATACCATTTAAACTGTATTATATTTTTGGATAATTAAATTCATATCATTCCTCTATTGGCCCTGGATGCCTCATTTTCATGTATTTCACTCAGCCGTATGCAATTTTGGACTAATGTGTATTCTTTATGAGCTTCGTTTCTATTGTATAACTTGGGGTATTTTTTTGTTTTCATTATATTGCATAAACTGTGCCCAATGCCCAAAGAAGGAGCTAAATTTTATCCATACCTAAAACAACTTTTTGGCTGATCAAAGTCAAAGCATGGCTAACAACCAACTCAATGTACTCACATTATGCTGAGTCTTGGAAATTTAATCAAACATAAAAGTTGTGTGTATGACTACTACACTGCCCTTCATTTCTCAATTAAGATTATATGGGATATACTTGAGATACAGGACACTTGCCCTGGTATTATTACCAGGCATGCACAGTGTTAACTTTCACCACGCCACTTTTCATTCCCTAACTAGGAGTAACATTCCTCCCTCTGGATGGGATATTATCATACTGTACTAGTCCATCACAGGGTATCCACTAGCATATCTCCAGAAAACCAAAATTAATGGATTACTTCGACAATACGGCAGCCATCTTGCCAGGGGGCAGAACAAAACAACGACTGAAAATATATTTATGTGTTTATGTTTGTGTTTGTCTTTCTTTTATGGTTAAAGGTGATTAATGTGCCGCCTTAATTCATCTTTTTTTGCATTTTTTTGTGTGCTAAGCTGTTTATATCAATCAACATCATTACTATAAGAAAGCTCTATTTGCCCCCCGGATAACCCATAATGCATTATGATTCAAGATCGCCACCGTATCATCAAAGTAGTCTATTAGGATACTCCCAAAGTATAAGAAACCATAAAATTAATCTTATATTGTTAAAAATGGCTTTGAGTAAACACTATATTCTGTGAAAGAGTACTATGTATGCACTATTTAGTACTAAATAGCACTCATGAAACAATAAGCACAACTAATAGACATTGCACTTTTTTGTACTATTTAGTGATAAATATATTTACTACTGTTTCACAGATTAAGTGTAAGCCATGCCCAGACTATGTACATTATTTTATACTACGGGTATACTTGCAATTATTAAAATTAATTTATTTTTCTAGTGGCTGTGGGTCTGTGATAACAATAATGGTGCACAAATTCCCACTACCATTAAAATAAGATCTGCTTTGTTATTAAGATTTGTTTTTGACTGTTCATTAGAATCAATATGGCCACCAACTTCAGGCAGTACATGGACAGTTGCTACGTAGAGGAACGTTCCTGCTGAGAATAACATTGCTATTCCTGTTCCATTAACACTCGTAAACATCTCTTTTCCATGCTGAAAAGACAAATTTAAGGATACTATTAGATGCTAAATTATTGTGCAGGGTTGAATATGTAAGGTGCTCATAGGAATAATTCAGTTTCACTTGACGTCATATCCTGTCCCCTAGAGAATATTCATCAGCTGAATCACTAGTTTTTAACAGTATACTGGCTCAGTGACAGCACATGGTTGCCATCTCTTGACCCCATTTGAAGCAGATAAGGTTTTGCAAACTAGAAGACATGTGACTAATTGCAACATGTTTCATCATAATACAATGGGACACTACAGTTCCTCAAAGGTGGTCAAAGAATTTTAAGAAATGATAAATTCCTCTCAAAGTGACAAACAATTTCTCCCCAATACAGATATTTCATTGCTTTTCAAACTTGAACTCAAATTTCAACCCACATATACCTGGCCAAGACCAAAGAATGTTACAAATGCCATAATAGGAGCTGCCGCAGCAAATACAACCAGGTGACGCCGTATTCTATTTCTCTCCATTCCCTGAAAACACAGTGAACAATACAGTGGATGTAATAACAGTTTACCGATACGTTAAAGACAGGGTTAGAAGATCTATAATCTAGATATTTCTCAGATCTCAAAAAAATACAGAAAGCGAAGTTTATTTTTTTCGGTTGGCTATTTTCTATTAATCATTTCTGCATTATTATGCCAGAGATTAGTAACAACGGCAGCAAGTATTCACTCTCTCTTTCCCCAATCATACTTTCCCTTGATGCGTTTATCTTGAGACCTGATAACAGAGATGATCAAAGAAGAATAACTATTTTATTAATTCATACTAACCTCAAGAAGTAAAAATGTTGTCAATCCAAAAGCTGCAGGAGCCTACAAAATTATAGACAAATGGTTAAACAAGTTGATGCTTTTGAATCAATAAATAAGATGGATGGAAGAATGGAAGAATAGAGGGATTAAGGGGCAGGATGACTGTGCAGATAAAATATGTGGATGTGTGTTGAATGCATGGGTTGGAGGGAGGATGGGAAGAAAAAATATTGTGTAAGCATTCAAATTTGGGAAATAATTTGAATAATATTGTTGAGTTTTACCTTCTATGAAAATGGTTTGAAATTTTTTAAGTTAATAAATATTATGAAAATTTACTTACTTTATGTAACATAATGGCTAAAAATATAATCAATTCTACATCTGCTTTGGATGTTGAGGCAGCAGCACCCAAAGCGATTCCATCAGCTGTGGTGAAACACAAAATATGATTACACTAAAAAACTATTTTGGATATCAGTCAGACGAAGCATTTTTTTCCAGAAAACAATATAATTCAGAATGCTATTAGAAATACCTGCTGCGTGCACAACAAGTCCTATTGTTGTAGTCAGTTTGCCATGCTTTTGTCTATTGTTACCCTCAACATCTACGGAAAAAAAACAACACGAAAATCATAAGTCTACAACACTTACAAATCAATGCATCAGCAGTCCTTTTAAAGATGGATTACTCACAAATTATCATTCATATTTATTTATAAATGACAGAGTGGGATGATGCAAATCAAGCTTTTCTTGACTCTGCTGACAATAGAGTACAAAACTGAGCTCAAAAACACAATCTCTGTACACTAGTAAGAAGCCAGCATTGTAAACCATTGCCCCAACATTACTCAATAGACCTCTCGTAGCACGTCAGTATGCAGCTTAATTTGGAGGATAGAACAATATGTTGCCAATTCTCAGGAGCATATCCTTTTGTTTTATTCTCCAAATTTAGCTGCTTTGACGCACATCGACATAAAAAAAATTACAGAACAATCTTATWAAAAAATATTTAAAATTTGCTGAGTTGGGCTTCCTATGGTAAAAGTCCTCCTATATTACATGAATATCACAGGAAGCCCAAAGCAGCAAAAGAGAAAAGTTAAGAAAAGTTAACATACTAGTGGTGACCAGTCTACATACCTGAAGAGCCATGTGAGTGTCCACCACTAATGTGGTCAATAAGAAGCATAAAAATAAATCCAAAACAAAGGGATAATCCAATAAAAACATCTGGTTCAACTTTATGGATGTGTTCTGTTAGTGGATGTACGTCACTGTGTGTTGCTTTCGCATGGGATTCTTTATTTGCTGATCGAGCTTCATGAAGATGCCTATGAGTATGGCCTGCATGTCCTGAAATATTGAATAGTCAAGCTGATGCATTAAGAACAATTTGTTAAGGTTGAACGAAGAGAAAGAAGAAAAGGTTTCAGATAATAAACCAATATAAGAATGAAGAAATAGAAAACGTGAGCGTGTGCTGTATGCAGTTATAAAGCACACGGGGATTGGTAGAACACGAGAGAAGTGTTAGGAGAAGCATACCAATCCCCAAGTGCTTTACAACTCCACACAGCACAGCAAGCACGTTTTTTTTCTTTTATAAAATGCTAAGGGCGCGTGCGTGCTGTCATAAAGCATGCTCCACCAACCAATCAGAATGCAAGATTTATAACAGTTATCTTATAATATAAAATAAAAATGTTTTCTTCCTGATGCACTGAACAGTCCACCACTTAATAGTAATTCAAGAAAAATCGTCATAGCTAATCACCACTGTAAGTACAGCAGTGGCGCAGCTCAACGACATACACTACACAGTTTATGTATGACCCCGGAGCACAGCACTAACCAGTTTGAAAATTAGTTAGGGTTGATTTTGAGTGGAGGGAGGAAAACCCAGAGAGCCAGAACAATCCTTGGAGTCAGAAAGAGAACCAACCAACTCAGCTCACATGAGGCAACTGGGATTCTTTCATATATACATGTACCATACATATAAACTTTATTTTATTAGATGCCTAAAACTAACCATGTACATGCTCTTGCCCATATAGCGTGTGAACTCCTTCTGGGATGATTACAGCTAATGCTGTACCAACTAACAGCCCAGCACCTAATACACTCACCATCCGCAGTCTTTTCTGGAGAAAAAATAAATATTAAGGTTAGAGGAAAAAATATAGGAATGCATAAAAAAGATAGTTGTATTATTATATTCTATAAATGACTAAAGATTAAGTGCAAAATAAARATATGACTTCTCATTATTTTTTATTGTTCTATCTATTATTCACTCCATATTGAGCCAGAAACAAGGTATGGCTGAGCTAAAACTAATTTGGCAAGTGATCATGACTGGCAACTGATCAGCCATTATGTTAAGCCCTGCTATTTATTCATTAGTTCTCTTAACCATTTACTAATTTATTTATCCCATGAATACATTGCTGCTAATCAATCAGATCCATTCCATAAGTCTATTAAGTAATCCTATCTATCCCTGCATTTCTTTTTTCATTCATCCATCCATTTATCCATCTCTCTACCATTCATCCTCCATTCCTTTATTTATTCATTCATTAATCCATGGTCCATCCATCCATCCATCCTTTCATTCATTCATCCATTCATCAATCTTTTTATTCATCCCCCATTCACATCACAGAAAACCTTATCTTGTCTTTAGATTCAACTTCACTAAGCAAATAAAATGTTCACAGAAAGTTGCTATGGACAACCAATATAATGTCTCTGCATTTTAAACGGCTTTTCACCGTAATGTGCATGAGCAGATTATTCGTAGGCAGTCGTTTGAAGTTATCTCAGCTAATGAAAAGAAAGGAAAAATAATCTGAAGGATAATATAGTTTGTTTTATGTGTTGTTTTTTTTTTTTATTCCCAAATATTTTAATTGTTGGTTTACAGCTGCCATGTCAGATGAATTTATCAAAAGATTCGTCATTAGTCTCTTTTGTCATATCATCTAACATGGCCGCCGTGTCTTTTGTTATTTCATTCTCTTGGGAATGATTGCAAACCAGCAATTTATTGCTGATTCTATTTTATAATTCTAAATAACTTGTTGCCTAAGGCCACAAGCTTAAGGTCCTTAAGTAAATCTAAGCGTTATTGGTAAAAATATAATTATGTATTAGCATATATATGTGTTCATAAGTGATGAGCTTTTATGTAAAGAATTATGCTCAGCAAGCGAGAAATAAAAAAATCATATGAATTATATTTTTGTGTTTGAAACTCGCGCAATTAAGGAAATCGATAAAAAATCGTAAAAATATAAAGAATAATACGTTATTTCCTCTAATGTTATAAAAATGTGGTATAAATTTGCATATAAGCTTACACTGTAATAATAAATATCATGCATTTGTGGATAAAAAACAGACCCGGCTTATCTGGAAAGACGAGACTTATTTTGATTTTGTACACGACAAAAAGTACTGCAAATTTCGTTCAAACAAACAGAATATAGGATAATATAACCCCTATTTATAGAGCTCAAAAGTAACAGCGTTTAAATTAATGAATAATGGTCGCGTATTTTCCAAAGACGATATCTTAAATCATAAAAAATGTCATAAATGTTTTGCTATATCCGTCTGGTTAACCTCACCTCGGAGAGAGAAAATGCCAAAGGAATAGCCCCAGCAACGTACGAACCGACCAACATGCAAGCACACAGGCTAAACAGTCTCATTGCATCCTCCATCTCGGTGGTGTTGGTGCTGGTGGGTTTATAAAGGCCGTATTTTAGTCCTAAATATAAGAAAATTAATCGATCAAGTGTTCTTAGTAGTTTTTCCTGACACGTTTGCTTAGCTGAGTAACCGCTCTTTGGGGTCAGCGGTTGTAATAATTGTTACATGGGAGGGGAGGGCGTGGTGTTTTGTGCTCAGGACAGACAGTGCTAGTGCAGGACTAGGGACCCCAAGGGACGCCTTGAAAGGAAGCTAGTGCAGGAATGGTAAAGATGCAGTTGTTAGATAACAAGACGCCCTATAGGTGTTGACTCGGTTGCCTGTTAGTGTATCATGCACAGAGGCCGTAGTACAGCTGAAGGGAAGTTTGCAACGTTTGCCAAAAAGATCATGGAATGTTTCACAAAAGAATGATTTTAACTCTTCTAAGACGATCCTCTCCCTTAAGATGTTCTCAGCATATTATCAAAATAGTTGCGGGTTCTGCCCTCCTTTAGGCTATAAAATGAACAGTTTTGTGAATTTGATATTGTGCCCGATGACGCAACAAGATCGAAATATCCCAGTGTTCTCAATCAGAATCACCAATAGATTTTCTTATCTTTCCCCATCCTTTCTTAACATATTGATTACTGGGGTGGCTGTTTATTTTCCTTGTCAGATGCAGAAATAGCGTAATAGTACCCAGAAGTCTTCACGGCACCATCCACTTATCCTTTGCGGGCTTATGATAAAGAGATATATCCAAGTACAGTAAATGTTCTTGTCAGCAAACTTTGTCAGGGACTATAGGAAATAATAGCTCTACTAGCTTTTCGCGGATCAATATTGCTTGTACGACTGATAACGTACGTCTGATCGAACTCATATCATACAGGTCTATAAGCCGACCGAATAGGAATAAATTTTCTTTTACTAAAAAGATTGCCTTATTGTTGAAGATTTAAATCTTATAAAAATGAATTTTTAAAAAAATCCACCGAAAGAAATTTAAAAAATGCGATTCCACTTTGCCATACCCCCGAGACATCCACAGAGCTGAGGAGGCGTATGGATTTCGGACATGACGGCGATTACTCCTTCTGTCCTTAGGTGTACGAATTACGCAAGAAAGTGTTCTAGCCGAAACACATCCCAGTAATTATAAGGGTGTGTCACTTGTCGTTATATGCATCATCAAACCCTGAAACAACCTCTGATCTATCTAAGCCGAGCATGGCCAACCCACACATCGGACCCTGAAACAACCTCTAGGCTGATCTAAATAATTAACAAGGGCACGGCTAACTCACATGTGAATTAGCCTGCGTGCAGCCGGACTTTTCTCTCGTACTTTAATAACATTTAGTTACGTAGCGTTCGGCTGCAGACCTTTCTCGAATTCGCTTGGATCGATCGAGTCGCAAAACAATGGTTCGAATCTGAGACTTGATTTTAACTTGAATCTTTACGTCCAACTTCGACTTGAAACCATTGTTTCATTGTTTCATTAGTCAAGCGAGTTCGGGAAAGGYCTAGGAGTTCAATTTGTTAGGTTTTGTGGAGGGAGGGAAATTAGAGGTCTGTCTGGAGAAAAACCCCTTGAATGAATAGTGAGAGAGCTAATAAACTCTTCTCACATATGTGATGTCAAGTCCTGAAATTGAACCCGAGACCTCAAAGGTGACCCTTGCTGATCCCACGTCCATTTTGCACTCACACATGCGCAGAAAAAAATGCTAAATATTGTATCAAAAAACTTTGACAAATCAAATCAAAATTGACTTTTGAATCCCATTGGGTCGAAAACAATTTTGAGCCAGAGGATTACCTCTACCACAATCCCACTACAGCACACCTATTGTAGGAAGATTGGGATCTCATAAGGAAATGGAGTCAGTCAAAACAGGACAGTTTTAAGTCCTCATGCTCAACCTCTTCTACTTTCCACAGATAAATAATGGACAAAAATTAGAAAAATGATACTTTTATTCTTTAACAGCTAAGTTCTACACATTACACTTGGTCACTGCTGACTTTTGAATATTAATAAAATGAAGTACAGCGTTCCATATTATTTCCATGAGCTTATGAAAACATCATTTCTCATAGATTTTTCAGCTAAACTAGCACACTTTTTATATGTAAATACATAGTTCTTCACATTCCTAATATTAGCCTTTTAGGAGTTTCTTCATAAAACGAAATCAAACATAATCTAATGTGACAATGGCTTAATTTTAGGAAATGATGGAAAATTGCTTTAGATTACATTACTTTGAAAACATGTTAACAGGGCTTAAGATTATGGCTGGTTAATCATGATGACAAGCCAAATTAGTTTTAGCTTGATCATACCTCATTTCTGGCTCAACTTTACTGGTCAAAATGACCAGCAAGGTGAAGATTTGACCAGACAAGTTCCAATTCTGGGTAGACATTTTCCTATGTCAAGCCCTGGTCAAATCTCCATGATGGCTATTTCTCATGACCACAAAAGCTCAAATACTCTCACAGCAAACTAAAACTTTCCCTTCAATTTCACAGTATCCATTATCTTTAGCCAGTTTTTATCCTAAAGTCAGCAATATCTATGCTATGCAAAAAATTAAGCATTTTTTTAATGGGACTAAAAAAGGAAAGTTTTTTTAAGAAACAGTAAGGTTATATACAAACAGCTATTATATTAAAGACATTATCAAATGCTTACAATTTAACCTATAGGGCATTTACCTATTCAACAAACTTTTTTCTACTATATTGAGTTCCAGAATAAATCTCCATGATTTATTACCATAAATTAGAGCAATCAGCGAGGATTAGAATATTCCTAAGAACATTTTGAACAGAAAGATATAAAGATAATACATTTTCTGGTATATCTTAGTGTAGAGAGAGGTGAGGAGGAAGTACCATCAATATATACTCAATGCCTCTTAATGTAAGGAGGAAATATATTCTGGAACAATATCAAAGGGTTAAATCAATTATTTTAATATAACTGATTAGATAACAGCCACATACAGGAGCATAGCCAGGATTTTGCCTTTTGGGAGGGGGGAGGGGGCAAAACCTGTTTTCAGAACATCTGTCAGTCGGTCAGTCGGATGTTTTGGTTTCTACAGGGTGGGATG
>NW_022261371.1:72839-83039 GCF_009602425.1 Actinia tenebrosa
AGGGAGGGAGGAATTAAGGACTAAAAAACGCATAACTACTTACCTATAACTATCATCCGACTTAATATAAGTCACCAATACAAATACATCTGTGTAATATTGTCAAGGAATAACGAAGCAAGTCTTACAAACCAATGGCATTGCTTTACATTCGACCACTGTTATCACTGGAAGCCTCGTTTGAGTTGTATACATATTAATCTAATAAATCTAAATGCGCAACCGTTAAATAAAGAAACAATACTCTAGGGAATAAAAATAGTCTGAAATGGATAAATATTACACCCAAGGTAAAGAGGTTTTGCACCATCGCGTGTCCACGCACGGATGGCAGAACAATAGAATTCCTTTGTTCTTGGGAATTGAATTCTTTCTCATGTAAAACGATTGTATGGTTCCTACCATCTAACATATATGGCTGCCGTGACGTTGGTGCAAAATCTCTATTACCCTAACAACGTTTTGACTCGATCAGCGGTAAGTACTATCCATAAGATGTGCGAGCCAACTTAAAACTTCGCTGTAGACACGAATACGTGATATTAAAGTTTTGATGACAGCAAGGATACGAATAAATTTAGATTTCACTCCGAGTGGAGTAAAAGAAGGTTTATCGTCCTCGTTTTCTGTGTCTTGGAATACAACTGTTACTATGTCGTTACCTATGTGACGTTTACGCTCAACCTGCAACAAGAAATACAAGGGGCTTGAGTTTTTTATGATGATGATAAAGAGGGAACAGAGGAAACAAGTAAAGAAATTAATAACAAAAGAAAAATTTTAATAAAAGACTCTTAAAATTCTCGTTATGTATATTAATTTAAAATAACTATTTCATCTGCATTCATGAGCATATCCACATGAAATATGCGCATTATAAATATTAAATTATCATTATTATTACTATTATTATTATTATTATTATTATTATTATTATTATTATTATTATCATCATTATTATTATTATTATCATTTGCACGGGTTCAGGGTGTGAAATTTACACAACCAATGAATCTTCTATTTCAGTATGTGGCTATTCAAATAACAAGGAGGTTATATAGTTGACATCTTTAGGGGGAGGGGGGTGGGGGAAAGGAAGGAATACCGAACATGAAGTTGCATTGTGTTCCAGCAGAAATACAAAAATATGTAGTACATTCACGACTTGCTATACATCGGTTCTCTATTTCAACTATGCACTTACAAAGCATTCATTCGAGGCTGCAAGGTTCAGTTGAAAAAAATCCTTTTAAAACTAGCTACAGCTTGTAAGCTCTATTTAGCGCTTTGTGTGTGACCTGTGAATCGATGTATGAAAGAGGCATGGCGAATCCTTTGTTTTATCGTGCTTAACCTGGTGTTGTTCGATACCGAAGCTACACTGATATACATTGCACACATATGCAGAATGAAAAAAAGTGCACTTCAGAAACAGATTCTGTTTGATAGTTTTGATAGTAGAACATCAAGGACATTATGTATTAGGTTTGAATCCATGTTGGGTATAGACACCCAACAGGCTAGAAGAATGATGACGAAGACACCTGACTTTATGTGACTGCTGGACACAAGACCATATTCAGACAGAATGGCCCTAAGGTCGGAAACGCGCCAAACGGGAAAAAATGATGATGAACGGTAGATGGATTTTTTATTATAGAAAACGGAGAAGATGTAGTACTTACGGTACGGGTGCCAAGCTATACCAAGTATTCTCTCTCGGCTCATAACAAATCGTTGTCCGACTCTCATAAGGACTTGATCCTCTACCACCAACTAGCATTATCACATCAACCATCTTTGACCAAGTCCTCGCCATGGTACGTGGACTTCGAAGCGTTGCCCTAGTTACACTGTCGGCCATGTTGTATCGCATGGCTTCCATGACCATCTCCTTAGCAGAGGGAGATCTTTGTACTAGCTCTTCAGTTTCCACGTTTTGGACAAGTAATTTGTTGTTCATGAGGGGTAGACGAATAAATCGAAGAAGCTTGGCAAAGTGTACTCCGCGTTCTTTGCGATCGAAGTTCGTCCAGCGAACTAGGGCGTCAAAAATCTGTCAAATAGAGAATCAGATTAATCGTGTCGCATTGAACAATACTTTTATTGTCCGCAAGGTATTTCTATCGTATATATAAAATATACCTTACCCGATTTATAAAACGCGGGGGAAAATGCATGGGCCAGGAAGCCAATCATAGTTTGCTATCGTTATTGCTATCATTTGACTGCTTTAGCTGAGTAATTTCTATATTTAATTTTTCAGAAAAAATTATCCGAAACCGACTTCGTGGTGAATGGGCAAGTCTTCCTCATACTTGCACGCAGACTTTAAAATGTCGAACCGTGAGATGCAGCCGTAACTAATATGGACTTTCAAAGTTGCACTAAATGAATTCCAAGTCTCTCGTATTGGTCTTCAAAATCAAATATGGGAAGGCTGAGGCAGTACATGAGTAGCGGCAATGATGAAGTTTTTTCTCATATATGCATTGGTTATATATTGCGGTTAAAAAAATGGTTGAAAAAGTTTGTCAAAACAATGCCGCTTGTCTAAAAGAGTTGCCACGCAAACTGGCTGCTTATTGAATAAAAAAGCTTCTGCATTTGAATATAGTTTAGCCACTTCGATTATTACTCCAGGAATATATAAAATCAAACTATATAAGTAAAGCACGCATTCTACAGGTACCTGTTCCTCCGTGGCATGAACATCATCACAAGACAGGATTTCCTCCATTCTCTGTTCGTTCTGTTCCAAAAATTGCCCACTACGAGAAACTTCTGGAAAATTCTTACAAATAAACCTCCAGCTTCTTGCATATAGCTTCTTTTGTCCATAAAGAAGAGCAATGTCTTTAACTTGTAAACAGTTTTCTGAAGAAAGATATTTTGAAAGAGCAAACGAACATTCATCTGCGAGAGCTTGTAGCTTGAATAAACACGCCGCTCGCAGAACACCTACAGTATTTAATGGAGTTAGGTAAATAGTACCTCCATAGAGATAGTCTATAGTAGCGTCTAGAGATTGACAATCAATGTCTTCTGTTATATCAACATTTTTGACGAATTTACCCGACTCACTCTCGACAAAAAGAGCTCTGAAGTACGGACTACCGGAACCGAGGATAATCCGATGACAAGCGACCTTTCGTTTTCCATGTCGGATAGTAACATCACAAAGCGATCCACTTCTTCTCAATGAACGAAGAACGTCAACCAGATCTTTTCTATAGTTCGGGTCGTCGAATAAATAGATATTGTTTGGTTTGAGCTTGTTTAAGTTTGATCGTACTTCGCCGTGGAATGATTGTTTATCTGTCATAACGGATGTAAACTCGTGTTGCTAAATTGAACAGGTTGCGTAAAGAAAATACTCCTTAAAAGGCGTTAAGGACAAGTATCAATCAACATATATTCCTTCCTTACGCTATACGCTTGTAGAAGACGCAATACTCTGCTTTGCACTGCCCCTAGCCATCCACCTAGTGTTAACAAACCAACCAACGTTGGAACATTCTCGTAAGCATTGGCGGAAGTGTTCGATTATCACATCATGAAAACTTCAATCTTGTGGGTATTTTTAGACGAACTGTTTGAATTCAAATTTCAAGGTCATATTTGTGGTGAATTTACTGGCGGGACACAGCCTCATACAAGGAAAATGGTTAAAATTGCGTACGGGATGTAACATCAATGGTAAAGCTGGATTAACAACTAGCTATAAATAACCAACCAATTACAAGGCATCTTTTCAACAAAGCTGACAAAGGACGATGGGGCACAACTTGAACTTTTTTCGACCTAAGTAGGCAAATTTTGATCCATTTATAACTTTTTCTGAAGCACAAAAATTACAGTGCGACGTGTAAAAATCGTTTCTTGTCAATAGTTATGAGAAATTCACACTCGACAACGGCCAGAAAAATCGGAAAGCTATCTTTATTTTATAAGAACAAAAAATAACCCCAAGAATTGAAGTAAAAAACTGCCTGAAGCCGAAAATGACAATACTCAGAAAATCGTAAAACATTTGTTAAAGAAACATCTCGACTCACGAGCCATATTCGTATATATTGACATTTTTTATTACAAACTCATAAATACATTGGGATAAAAAGTTAAGACTAGTGGTCGTGTTTCTACAGAAGTTAATGATGTACAACGTATTTGTGAAAAATTTTCTTAAAGGTGAGCAGCTATAGAAAGCTGATGGAAGTGTTGATCTAAGCTGTACCTATGACCCCAATCCATGTGAGCGTCTAGTAATGTCGTCCCATTTCAGACCACGTGTTATTCCCTTGAAAATAGAATTCTGTGTGCAAAAGCCATATCAATATAACTACTCGAGCGTTGCAAGTTAAAAAGAAATAATACTCAAGGGAATGATGTGTAATCTGAAATGTGAAAACATTGTACTATGTCTACTACAGACATGTATCGTCGTGGCACACTTTTTTTCAGATTTTTTTTGCCGATTTTTTTGAGCCGTCTTTTTTTTTTTTTTTTTAAGCCAGGCTCCTGAATTATTTTGAAGGTGTAAACAAGTACACCATGAGAAAGGAAAGAGATTCAGTCCTTTTCCCTAGTTTTTCTTTTTGTTTTCCTTTATATTTCGAAAGGATTTTTGTGACTAAAGACGAAAGAGACTCAGTCTAACTAGCCATTCAGAGGTTGAAGAAAAACTTGAGATGATATTGCAGTGCATTGTGGGATTGTTTTAGGGGTTGAAATTAAACACCATCTTGCAATTGTCCTCTAAACAGTCCCACAATGCAATGCGATGCCAACTCGACCCATTTTTTCGCTCGACCTCGGATAGCTAATAGATACCCATCACGTACGTAGTTTCATTTACAAATCCTTTGGCTCAAAATTCCCTTTTGATGCGTTTTTGTACACTTATTTGCAGATAAGACGGACTCCCTGTTTAGTGAAAACACCACTCAAGACAATCCAAGTTATTTTCACCACTTGTAAAAATACTATAATTTCCAGAATGTACAGATAAGCCTTACTTTTGAAATAGAAAACAAAAGCAGATTTTAGGATAACAAAACAAGCAACTTCTGGATTCAAAGTTAAGTCCGCACGCTATGGTTCTAGAAAATATAGTACTTTTAAGAGTAGTGAATTCAGATAAGACCTTTTCTTTTCTTGTAGTCTTCCAGGTTAAGCGACCTTCGAGGTGTGCCGTCACGTTCTGAGTTCGGAGTCTGGGTGACAGTCGCAGAGGTGCGCGTTTCTGGAAGAGTAGATCGATAAATCCTCGTTATACTATGTTGTAGATCAATAGATACTCGTTATACTATGCTAAACTTGTACTAATAAAGCAGATAGACATTGACATACCGGGTAAAGGAAAGTTAAGGTTGATGGTAATATCGAAGTTATGAGCCGAGAACAAGTCTTCTGAGTTAGGTTTATTGACATCAGCTACAGGGGTTTCTGTTACGTCAATAGGTGTGTCTAGTAAACTATGGCTTGGGATCTACAAGGCAAGGAAAAATAAGATAGATATATGTGATAGGTTAATGGCCTTGAATGAGCACGCTATTGAATATGGAAAATTCAAAGCACAATTTCATGATGATGTTAAGTACATATTTTTTATTTTAACATATGTACATACCATACTCTCAAGCGTTCGTGTTATCTTTGGTGTCTAAGAAAATAAACAAATAAATAAATTAGAGTGTGTGTGTGCGCGAAAAAAAGAGTGGGGTGGGGGTTGGGGGTGGGGATAGGGATAGGGAGTAAGAGGAAGAGTGAGAGGAAGATTAAGTGTATGCGTGGATGATTAAGCAATTAAAAACTAAATAAATAATCAAACAAACCAATGGATAAAGGATAACATATGTGAACGGATGGATGAGTTCAAAACGTTATATTACCACTTACCTCTACTGGTTCTGGGACAGGATTGTCTTCAGGAGGGTCGGCAATAAAACTACCATCTATCAATGCTTGATTCTTAGCCTGAATATAGTTACGGAGAAAACCAATTAGTAGTGGCTATAAAACTCTCTATTTTGAAATGTTTTAAAAAAAGCAATCATGAACAATATCTGCAGTATGGGAGTTTTAAGTAGTTAATACGAGGTTTGCGAGACATGAAAATAAAAGAAATAAGATTTCACAGCTTTAGCAAAAAAGAAAAAAAAACCAACAAAACAATACAAAACAAATAAACAAAAAAACAACAGTTGTTCGTTACCATGGATACGAGTATTGGTAATGTTTTTCTTCTTGTGAACGGGTCATCTTTCTTCTCTTCTGTCCTCAACTCTTCCTAAAAAGAAAAGCGAAATGAGCAATCATTTTGAAAACCTTATTGATGGGTTGCAAGCATTCTAAAGAGAATTACAAGACAAAGGCATGGCGGAATATACATTATTTATTGAAAAAAGGGGTTATATCCTAAGAAAAAGTGCTGAACAATTCAAACAAACAGGAAAATCAAGCAAAAACGAAATACCACATTTTTTCGCACCCCTTTGTTTTCTTATAATAAAGAAATATGTAAAAAAACTGATTTACAGCATACGCACACAGTACAACATGCCGCCCCATTAATTCTATCCTAGAGAAGTTCTCACAATATCTTTACTAGTTTATGCGTCATACTTACAGCTGCGGCCTTCTCAGCCTCAATAATATTCCGTTTTCTGTTTCTTTCGTTAATGTAGCTAAATAAATAAAAGAAAGTTAGTCCAGAATCCTTCAATATATGTTCTGTATCCCACTACATAGGCTTAGGGCTGTAGAATGGAAGGATGTAAAACACATGCACTTCATCAAACTTTATGTAGCACAACAAGTTGATCAGAGTAAAGCATAAACTATAGCATGATAATGATTCATGATTTATATAGCGCCTTTTCTGTGTATGCAGCTATTTCAAAAAGGTTTGGGAAAGCTAGGTTTCGTTCAAGAATGATATGCAAGACGCGACATAACTTTCACCAACATATTTTTTGTATCATCAAAGGCTTTTACAATCATGAGAGATGGTTAGTATGAGGTGTAGGCACTGAGGGTGGTCACTGCCAAGGTTTCTTCACATCCTCAGTGGTTCTTTTAAGTCCCTCCAAAGAATGAAGAATGGTACTAACTTAACAAATCAGACAAATAGACTGGTGCAAGGCCATGCAATAAATATATAATAACTATAGCATTTTAATATTGGCAGCTCTAGTATCTTTTACAGATAATCTGTTACATATTATTGCTTACCTTATGGCACTGAGTCCTTTAGATCTTTTTTTATCCAATCCTTCTGCTTTTTCTTCAACGTCTTCAAGTTCTTGACGAATCTTGTCAGCTTTTTCAATATCCCCAGACTGTTCTGCAAGTTCCTATACATTTAAAACAAATTAATTTTTTTTGAATATTCCCGAAAATGTATAATATTGTGACATTTTATCACTATACTCAGGGGGGTAGTCAGGATTTTTCTTGGCGGGGGGGGGGGGGGNGGGGGGGGGGATTCAAAAATCTGCCATTTTGTTTACCCCCTCTGCCTACATCCTTTATGCCACCACTCTTTATTGTAGAAGAAAGCACAGCATTGTATTGCAGAACCTTCCTTTTACCACTGTGGCACAGTGAGAGGTGAATACCCCTAGCTTGAATCTGGATACATTTTTGTGGTATATTTGGATGGGAATTAAAAGTTTTTTCTTTGGTGTCTCCAGTCTTCTTAGATAAGGATACTTAACAGTAAAGGCCCCTCTAACAGCATTACTAAGATGCATAATTGACTTTATAAGGATGATGACCTGTGGTACCATCCTCAGTGCCCTGATGGGACTAGCCACATAATAAAACTAATCACTGCTCAAATAAAACAAATAATTTTGTAACAACTGAAGATAACTATATATCATACCTTTGATCTTGCGAGCTGGTTTTTCTTAACAGCATAGTTAACAGGAGTATTCCCAAACTTCTTTTTCTCTGAAATAATCTGCAAAGCAATGATAATATAATATAATAATTAGCATGAGTATGAATGAGGGGATTGTAAGATACTGGTCAGCCAATTAGCTATTCCAAAGATGAAGAAAAAAACTGGGTACAGCTGGCATTGGAGTGCATTTAGGGGCTGTTTTAGTGGACATATTTAAAAGATGGCATTTATTTAGTCCCCTAAAAGAGCCCCCCCCCCCCCCAAATCTATCAGTTTTCTCTGTAATCACAGAGTGGGACAATCATGAACGGAACCCTCAGATGCATGCTAGGTGAAAGCCCAAGATTGAATTGGAATTTAGAAGTTGGGTTTTGCGGAGGGAGGAAACCCCGAAAACCCTCGATGCACAGGAGAGAACCAATAAACAACTCTACTCATATACAACACTGAGCATGGAGAGACTCAAACCCGGGTTGCATTTGTGAGAGGAGAAAATGCACTGCGATGCCAGCTTGACCYATTTTTTCTCCCTGCAAGCTTGGAATGGCTAGTACTCTTTATTATAACTCAGGAGAAGTGTGCAATACAACAAAAGTGACAGGAATAATGTTCTAGCATTGTCAAACAATGTAGGAATGAACATGGAATTGTTGTCAAAAGATTAATGTGCACAATTTAGTCTTCTCAAAAAATGTAAAAACAATTTCACTTGTTTGATTTTTGAAACACTTTTCATTAGCCAAGGGAAAAAAACTTTCCCCCACTGCTCAATCAGGTTCTTTTAGGGCCAAGCTGTTGAAATAATATTAGGCCAAACAAAAAAATAAGTGTGATTAATGTTGCATGAGAAAAATAATTGGGGTTGGTATGTTGGATTTTTTAAATTCTATTTTACTGATACAACAGTGGAAATGAGCTTACTAGGAACCCTGTGGTGCATTTGGAATGAAAAAAATATTAGGGTCGGCAAAAATCGGCAAGAAAATTAGAGTCGGTCGCGCAACAGGAAACACACTTATTTGTTGTTGGGCCTTATGCATTACATGTATATAGTTTCCTAGCCTTAGTTTTCTTTCCTTTTATCTCAGTAGCTTCATTATGGTGTCATGACTACTCTCAAAAATTGCTTATTAAAAGGTTTTCTTTCACCAAGTTTCATAATTAAAAGATTATCATATCCCTAAAATATTGTAACCTTTTCAATGTCTTCTTCCTTATACATGTAATTGACAGCACTCTTGATATCTGCATCTTTACGCTCTATATCATCCAAGTTTGGAATGGGAATATCGTGCTCCTCGCACTAAAATGAAACAAAGAATATGGCTACAACATCACCAGTGATTTACTATTCTTGCTATAGTTATGACTATCCTTGAAAAAAAACTACCATCAGGTTGACTCAGTGGGTTGAGCATCTAGCACATGAGAATTAATGTTCATTTGATGTGTTACTTTTTTGTTTTATGATGTTAGCACTTTTAAAAAATTCAGTGGCTAACAAACTTTTGACTTCATTTCAAGATCGAATAAAGAATAAACCTTATTTGTCTTGGTGCAACGTTTTCCCATTACAGACCATGGTCATTTCCAAGATTACCGTTTTTTAAACTGTTGATCATGAAAGAAAGTACATAATTTATATGGATGCAACTTCAACAAAGAATTTTAAAATCTAGGAAATGATATGTGGTCTGTAAATAATGGGAGGTTATCATAAAAATGCTTTACATCTTTATGACGAGTGGATAACTTTAGGGATGGCATATTAAGTGGATAACTTTAGGGACGGCATATTAAGGCACTATTAGCAGCCATGCAGCTTTTAAAACAGTCAGGAGTGAAATGTAATGGTTAAACATGGCACCAAAGTCAGTTATGGCGATTACTACTTAATACTTTCACATACCTCTTCTTTCCATCTTTGGAATTCTGTCTCAGTTATCCTTTGATTTGAGACAAACTCAAGCCTGAAAACCCTTTCTTGTGGACCATGTCTAGAAACAAATCAAAATGTACATTTACTTAGGTGGGGGTGCTTTTTCATTTCTATTTTATTTTACTTTTCCTGTTAAAACGGGAGGCATCAGCTTTTGCCAATTACTGTGAACCCTGTAGCGTAAGCAAGGACACTGAAGATGGTGACCAGTTGACACAATCTTCATTGGGTCTTTTATGTTTGCCTCATGCAGGCAAGGGTGGATCCAGGGTAGTTTACGTGATTTCCGTAAACTACTCAATTTTTTTCAAAGCTACACATCATTTCTTTCTAAATAATGTCAAAATAT
>NW_022261371.1:103681-148676 GCF_009602425.1 Actinia tenebrosa
TTGTCATGAACAGGGTCTACAAATTTGTTTTCTTTTTGTCATAAACAGGGTACCCCTTTCAGAATCCCAGCGGAAGACCCCTACCCAAATTCTGGGGGAGTACCCCCCCCCCCCCTCCCCCCGGGCGTGCTACTCCTTAGACTCCAAAAAAAGTCTATTCAAAAAATTGTCGCAATTCGCTCATGAAAGCTTTGAAAAATGGAAAAACTTAATCATTACATTGGGCGGTTGTTGCTGAGATCAATCGTTTATGACATCATAATATATATTTATTGGTTATAAACTCCTAATATAAATTTATATATACAGAGCCTAGAAAATAGACCCCTTGCATTGATTTCCTAGAGGAATTGTTCTTGGGCACAAAGCAATAGGCAACATATTAACACATATTATATCTGAAAACCATGCCATTTTAGATTAAACTGTTTTGCTAGGAGCCAATTGTGTTAAATTTTCTATTGGATTTGGCGATTCTATCCCCCACATAAACAAGCAGTGACGTCATAGTGAAATAGGGCAATTCCTCTCGGGACTCAGTTTAAGGGGTCTATATACGCTGTCGATGTAAACTCCTTGAAACCTGCATTGCAATTTGAAATCCCTTTTTAAAGGCACTGAAAAATCCAGTGATAAAAAGAAATTATAGAAGTTCCTCAAAGTAAGTGGATCAATTAGTTAAGTATCTAGACAAGAAGCTTGCTCTTAATTCGTTGAAACTCACAACTTTAAGCAATAGGATCATAACTTGAGTTCTTGCTAGGATGGGGAGGGAGGTACTTGCCACTAGATGCTCTTACCTTGAATGCAAACTGCTGAGCAAAAGTATCGCTTACTGAAGGGAAACGTAATAATCGATGTCTTGTGTTGACATCAAATGTAAGAGCTAAATTAGAAGCACCTAGGGAAAATAAGGTTTTAAGATATATTAGGGGGCATTAGCCACAACTGGCATTACTGTAGCTCCCCCATCCTCCTTCTACCCGGCCCTATACCCCCCAAGGCAGGTTTGAGTTCGAAGTTGCTTAAATATAGCAGCTACTTGAGCAAAAATCGTATTTTTATGAACACATTACATCAACTGCTTGCTAGGTGGCTCTCCTTTAATAATGACGTTTTAAAGTTGATTCAGCGGTTTTCAGCATTTTTCGTGTGAAGGCACAAACCCTACGTATCAAAGTACAGGATGGATATCCCTGGCAGTGTCCCTGCTCTTGGTCATCTTACATCTCAAAGAACACTCTCTCAAAGAACATGTGATATGATGGACGTACCTAGACTAATGATGTTATCATACAGTGGGTTCTTATTCCAGGCACTTGTCCACACAGAATGACGGTTCATTGGATACCTGCCAAGAAACCCTTCAACAAAAAAAATGAAAAATGAATCTCTTACTTAGATTAGTTCAAATGTTAGTTCCGGTTCAGGAGGGGGACCTCTCGGCATGGGAGCTAAAAAGTGAAAATCAGGAAAAAGAAGGTGTTATCTGAAAAAAAAATGTCCGAAACTGCAAATCTCCATGTCCCCTGTAATTATGACATCAAAAACTGTAATATACTGCTATGTAAGTTCCATTATTATCATTATTATTATTATTATTATTTTATTTAGTTTAAGTGGATGGATGGACAGACGGATGGATTGACAGATGAAATCCAAAGCCTTTGTGTCACTTTTAAGTTACGTTTTAATTAATGCCTGTAGATAATTCCTTTCAGTCTTTAAAACAACGATATCTGGTAAATTTGACTCACTTTGTGTTAATTCTTCAACTTGAAAGAGTAGACCCTCACCCCACTTGTCACCATGGCCAAGTAAGGTTATTCTTATTACACAGTTAAGATATTTATACACTGAACCAGATGATACAATTATTATCCTTGATTTACTTTAAATAATGGTAAAAGTATCAATCATTGACAGCTGCAGGATTTTTGAAAAGAGGTGCAGGGGGTGAGGGAAGTGGCAGGTTCAAATTAATGAGTTAGAGGGGGCCCCTCAAGAAAATAATACAATTTCTTAGTTTGGACATCTTATCCCATTTCAGACCATTCATTCTCTAGAGTACCATTTTCTTTGTTTAATATTTGCACATGAGAAGACACATGAATATGAATACAACTCAAACAAAGAATCTTATTCTCAAGAGAATGACACATGGCCTGGGCAAACATTGTCTCCAAGCTAAAAAATAGAACTATTCTTTTGTTATTCTATCTTTGATCAGATAATGGTAAAGTGCTTTAGTTAAATAATGCAGTTTGTGTTAGTATTCAAGTTTCATTGATATGAACAGGGGCCGCAGAGCAACCTAAAAAGTGGGGGGRGGGGGGGGGGACTAAGATTGAGACTACTATGGAAAAAAGATTACCTAAGATTGGAAAATATAAGAGACTAGTAGGGAATGGGGGGGCTGCCCTGGCTACGCAGTCTTTGATTAATTAAGTTCCATTTAGGATACAGAAAGAAGTCAATTGTTTTGGGATGAGGACTCCAGTTAAGAGATGTCACTAGCTGTAAAATAAAATGAAAATAAAAATATGAGACAATGACAAAGAATATCAAATGCATGTGAGCTCTTGACAGACGCATGATCGATGATTTTATACGTAGGCAGATTGGCGTGGGCGAGTTGGTCCGTGGGCAAATTAACTGTAAACTCTTCAAGCATGTCAATCTTTAGAGTTACTTAGCCTGCGTATCAGCCCTCATTAATTGTCGGGTTATCAGTCCTCCTTTGAGGGCTGCTATGCGAGTCATAGAATTATATTTGAATTATATTTAATACAAATTTAAATATTTTTTTAAATGTGACAATATTTTCACATGCTTTATCAGTTTTTTAGACAGAAGATTATAGACAGATTTCGTGGCTGTTATAAAGGCTGTTTTATAGAGATTGTTTGCATATGGAAAACTTAAGTAAAACTTATCCAAATAGAGCTAGCTCTTACTTGATCCTTCATCATGGATGATCCTGGTACTATTGACATCTTGTGGTTTTTGTCTTTTGATACTTGGTGAAATTGAACACTAAAAGGAAGAAATATGACATAATTGAAAGGTATGTAATATAAAGACTGATTGCTGAGTTAGTGTAAGTGCACTACCAAGGGGCGTAGCAAGGTCTCAATTATTGTGGCGCAATGTACCCTTTTGCTGCCAAATCCAAGGACTACTGCATGAATTTATTAAGTTTTGGTGCGGAAAGCAAACTTTTGGGGGAGGGCCCCTTTGCCCCCTCCATATGCTTATGGCACTTCTACTACACCACCCCTCTATTCTGATTTCTTTGCCATCTTCAACCTCCTCAGCACATACTCACACTGGATCTTCAGATCCACTTGTTTTGTATAGAGTGAGAATTCTTTGGTGTTTCAAATCAGGCTGGAAATGAAAAATACAGTTTGTGTGAAAATAGATTTTTCCAAAGTTGGCTACTTATTATGCCACATAATCACTCGCAACCCAGAAGTTTTTCTCATAAATCTCCCACTAGAGACAATAGAGGTCAATTTGGGGCATTTTTAGTAAACAAAATCTTGTATGAAAATTGAATAGAACATAAAATGGGACCCCTTATTCGCTAAGGAACCATAACGTAACAATATAAATAACACACAGAAACACTTCAATAAACAATACCATACATGAATGGAAGAAACAGCAAATTCAGGAGCATAAACATGTGTTAAATGAAGTTTAGAGGATTGCCGCACACGATATTGTTGGACAAGCTTCTCCATTGCCTCACTAAAGAACAGAAAGAATACCAGAACTTAATGTTTGTGGAACTATATAATCTAATACAAATTGCAGGGTTTTGGGTAAACTTGTCAGACAGGGTGGGATAGCAGCATTTTCATTATAACTTAACCCTCAATAATTTTTTCCGTGAAGCATCATGTCTAACACAAAATTGTTTACCTTTGTGAAATCAATGGGTCTGTCTGTTGATACTGTCTTGACATAATGAATTTTACAAAGGATGAATTTTGTTGTTTCTGGAAGACAAATAACATATTTTTTAAATAAAATATATACACATGTAGGTGGGCTCATGAAGAAAAAATTTGTTTAGGTTTATTGTTATTTAATTTAGCAACCAGAAATCTATTGGACAATCAATCCAACAAAGCATTTAAGTCACTGACAAAACCTATTATCTGCATCCAAATCATTTTTTCTGTTGTTTTGATTGGCCAAGATAACTTGTGCCATTATCAGGTTAATTGGCTATTTTGTCAACATGACTTGCTTCCCCGCGACTTGTTACATTTGATAGAAAGCAAAAATAACCAAAGCACAAAAAGAAAATGGAAAAAATAATTTGAATGACAAAACAATATTATTATTGAACTCAGTTGTGAGAATATTGTTATTTGCTAATGTCTCGCAGGCACTAACGAGTCATAATATTTTGCTCAATATCATTTAATGATTGCCTATTGTAGTTAAAATGGTTGGCACATTAATACTACAATAATAAACATTACATCCACCTGTATAACTATTGCTGGTTTTACAAGCAGCCATGTTGGTTGAATTTAATATAATTTTTAAATATATTTTTGTACCAATGCAAAAATACAAAACTGCTGTAACGATAGCTGTGTACACTGTATTTAATAGGAGCAAAGTTGTACAAAGCCAAATTATATTAAAATCATCAGATAACCACTATCTATCTGGAGTCTATAAAAGTTACGCAAATAGTTATGCATAAAATAAAATCCAGTGGATAACTCTATTTCAAGCCTCATGCAAACAACTTGACATCTGGATATAGTTTATCTGCTGGATAAAGATTTATCTTTTGATATAAGCTTATTTGTGCTTTGTACAACTGGCTTTTGGAGTAAGAGGAGTCTACAATTATGCGATCGGATTTGATAAATCACACAAACAAAAAAAATGACAACAACAAAAGGAATCCATTTCAGAGTCACAGCTGTTCAATAGCATACTGGTACATACCTTTCAATTGCATACTGGTACACCATTTGCAATAGACCTCTTTACCTTGGGCATAATGTTTTCCCATTTCAGATCATGTGTCATTCTCTTGCGAATAAAATTCTTTGTTTGAGCCGTATCCATATTCATGTGTTTTCTCATGTGCAGCCATTAAACAAAAAAATGATACTCTAGGGAATATGACACATGATCTGAAATGGGAAAACATTATGCCCAAGGTAACATTATTACAAACAAATACATCATACTATAAAAACAAAATATTTCTCACATACTTTTAGTCTTTTTCTTTTGACTTCTGAGCATTTCTTGCAGATTTTGGATTCCTTATTTACTTCTTGTGAAGACATTTTACATTGAATTTCATGTGTTATCCTAAAATACTTTTTCTTTTCTGTGTCATAAATAAATCCTGGAATCTTAAGTTTGCATAGTCAAAGGAAAAAACAGAGAAGGATTTTTTGTTTGGTGGGGGAGGGGGGGGGAAGGTTATGTTACTATTATGTTACTATTACTAATCATATAATTAATAAAGTATGTCCACAGGAAACCCACTTTAAGTGAATGTAACAACAGATGTTGTACATCAAAGCTCACAAAGCACTCTCAGAAACTTAGCTCTGCAAAAAAGGAAAATTGAAGGAAACAAATTGAAGAAAAAAACCCTGAAGGAACTATCAGACACCCAGTTCTTCACAGTTATTTTTGTCTGTTGAAATACCTACATTTCCATAGAAATGTTGATGAAAAATTGTCAGATGAATTTTTCCATTTTTCGAGGAGCTGATCGAAAAAGTAGAAGTACTTGGTTTCCCATCATGCTTTGTGCTAGGAATTTGATCATGCAACAGCAAAAATGCCACTCTCAGCCCTGGAGTCAATTGATCCTTACTGTGCATGCTCAATGAAATGCCAGAGATCTCAGAAAACCAATCATTCAATTGGTTACGCCGGGATATAGTGAGTACAAGCAATGAAAACTATGTTATGATTTCTTTATCCAAAGCGGGCTCCCTGTGGTCTGCTTCGACTACAAGGTAAGCGCTCGTTATGCCATCATTATTTATATAATTTCTGTAGCAAAAAGCGATTAGGAATATGAATTCTTCCCCTGGATGGAATGCTATTCTATGACAGGTTACCCCAACAGAATATATTTTAAAAATTCATCAGTGAGTTCAAGTGTAGTTCAAGGATACATGTCGATAAGTCGTTTCCTGCCGTTTCTCTACGACAACCCCACCACACAATCTGCATTTAGCTTCCTTATTAGTAGTTTGTTTTCTTCTTTTGCCCGGCATTCTTTCTCTCTTAATACTTACAGTTAACCTAATTAAATACCAACACACGAAGACCAACACGAGTTATCACGATCTTTTACCAGATGTTTTAGGCTTCCTTAAGATTTTTTGAGCTTGTTCTTCAAGTTCATAATACTGAAAATACCCCAGAAATTGCCGTCGAGAATATAAAAACGAATCGAATCTTAAAACTACATATAAAATATAGCTTAAGATTTGTGAGAAAGTCAAAACACTTCGAGGCTTCGGCCATGCGCCATGCTGTGATCCAAGCTGTACCAGGGGCATTGTGGGATAGAGAAGTGCTGAAATTTGTTATTTACGTTTCTCCTTTCTATCTCTTGTAGTTTCTAATTGTTTTATGTTATATAACACCAAGAGGTATTTTCAACATTGTCTGATCAGTCTGCAGTATAATAAGTGCAGTTTTTTTTTCTGGTTTATTTATTAGTATGCGCCGGAAGTAGAGATTTTTTATATTTACTGTCAATTCATGTAGAACGAATATCGGGTCGGGGGCCCCAAGAGATACAAAGAAAGAGAGAGAACGAACGAATGAATAAGAATAAAAAAGAAAGAAAACAATGAAAAAAGAAGGAACTATAAAGAAAGAAGTAAAGAAAGGAAACTAACAAAGGGGGAAGAACCTATTGAGCTTAGAATTTTATAAAACGTACATAGTTTCTCGTTAAAATGACTACAAGAGGGATGTTTGACTTATTTGGACAAGTTGTCAAGCTAAAAGCATCTGAAGACAAGCCATCACGTGGGATCAATTCTTGTAATACAATACGATCCATTCTAGCTTAGCAACAACAAGCTAATCTACCCGGATCAAATGGTTATTTCGCTTCACAGCAATATTAGTTTTGTACAACAAAATTGGAAGGAAAAGCACTCGGGAAAAAATCTGAATGGTAGGACAGTGATTTGCATTGAAAAAGTGACTTTTTAAACCTTTATTTAAAACAAAATTCTGCGTGGGAGATCCAACCAAAATATCATATGCTTAGACTAAATTACCTTCATGTAAGGAGGCTTCACAATTAATCTACATTTATAAAACAATTTTCATTCGCTACGGACCTTCAAAAGAGCAAAATCACTTCAGCATAGTCTTATTTAATGAACAATGGCGCTAGAACGAAGCAAGGTGTTTTATAAATTCGAACTCTTTAAGTATTTATTCGGAGCAATATTTGCCTGGTCGGATGTTGGGTCTGACATAGCAACTTGTATCTTGTACTATCGACGTTCACAGTTCGAAGAGTTTGGATTTTGCTTGGCTTTTGCCCTCGCTCCTTCAATATTCATGACAGTAGCTCATCTTGTACAGCATTTAAGGTCGGATGGAATCGTGAATATCATTGGTAATTTGGTTTATTATGCATTCTTTGGGTCTGGAATGATGAAGATGAAATTGTTTATATTGTGTGTAAAGAATTTTAAAGAGGTTTGGAGTCGACCAGGATATCTCGTGATGAAAGAAGACGAAAAGAACGATATCCGGACAGTTGCTGTCTACGACTACATACAAACACTCCTGGAAGACATCCCTCAAATGGTGCTCCAAATCTACACATTAACACAGCAGGACACGTCAAATATTCATTGGATTCAGTTCGTATCGATTGCTTTGTCTTTTGTAAATTTGATATTAACACTGGCCTTATTTGAAAACAATACTCTCCCAGGCGTACAAAACGTCAAAGCTTATATTCTTGTTATTCTATTTTACAACACTTTTCTTCTTGCTGCACGTATTGTGACAATAGTATCCTTTCTTATCGGATTTTCTTGGATTACAGCTATCATTTTGGTCGTCCATGAGCTGGTTTGCATTGTATTCTACTACATCAAAAACCGAAAACGCTTTACGGACAAAGACGTTTGGTGGGTTGCTATTATCCTTCTTCCCTGCTATATCTTCACCTACTTAGGATTCAAGGTCAAAGAGATTCGTTTGCGTTCATTCGAGCTCAAGATATCGAGGTCTCTCCTCTCGTCCAGCTTGTACTACGCGACATTTACCATAGAAAATATTATGATGATGAGTTTATATTATTCCAAGGCTAGTGTAAGAACATGGTACTCATCTGGCGCCACAGCTGCGGTTATAATGATGACCTTAGTGGGAGTTTTCCTGAACCTTATATTCACTAATTTGTACTTCAGGGATTATCACCGCACGAGGCACATGATAAGTCATCAAGGGGTCCGCAGGGCGTCCAGGTTTGAACGAAATTCCAGGGTACGGTTTTCTCGCAGTGTTCGTGTCCATCCGCATCCCTTGGATCGAGATCAGACTGTTACTGAAGTTATTCGTTAACATGTAACATTCTGCTGCATTGCAATTGCCGGCAAGACCTATATCTCGCGGTGGGCAAATCTCCTTTAAATGTTTCTTCAAATGTTTCTTGTGAAGTCACTCGTAAGCGAGGCTAGCGGGTCAATTGACCTACCGTATTCTCGTTTGCGCGTAATGTTTCTTCATCCTAGCACCGCGTGCCATTATTCGCCCCATGTAAGGGAATCCGGACTTATGGTGGATTCCGGATTCCAAAACTTTTGTATTGTGGATTCCGGATTCCATATCGTTAATTTTCAGATACTTTCTCTGAAAATTATATTTGATATACTTGCCAGTGTAACTAGGGAGGTGTCCCTGTTATATATAACTAGCGTGATAAAAAAACATTTGACAAAAGAGCATACATTAAGTTTCAGGCACCATGACGTATTGCAAATAGCCCACTCCTCCTTTTTGAATTCATTTGTCATATAACCTCTAATATTAAACGACAATTTCCTGATCTAAATTTCAATTTGATTATTGTTAAAGCGCGCCTTTTACATTACCAACATATTGAATTGTACTTGTACAAGGCCTGGATTCCGGATTCCAAAGTGCTGGATTCCGGATTCCAAAGCCTAAATTTTCATGGATTCCGGATTCCGGATTCCCTTACATGCAGCGACATTATGTATGATTGCTAACGATTCCCTATTTTGAGTTGACACACTGAATTTTTTTTTATTTTTATTTTTTAATTTTTTAAATCCAAGCATAATTCTTAGCATTATATAATGCGAAAGGAGATATAAGAGGTTAATGCTATCGAGGATATCTCCTAACATCGAATTGGAATTAAGAAGTCGATTTTTGTGTAGGGAGGATATCCGGAGAACCTGGAGAAAAACCCTCGAAGCACAGGAGAGAACCGATCGCATTGGTGAGAGGCGACACATTAGCAATGCAAGCCCGAACCCGTGTTTCTGAAAAAAAACTACATTGCACGAGTTGTTCCATTTGCAACAGGTACAAATATCTTTTTATTGTGAATAGGGAAAACTTAATGCTATGACAATTATCTGTGAGTCCTATTGTATTAGTTTCCGAGAATTAATCAAATGTTACTCTAGTATTAATAAACGTGCTTCTAGACATAATTCCAAGAAATTTCTAGCATTTCTTTATAGGGGTAACTACTTTGTGCCTTACCTTCCAAATAATGGGTTGAAAATCCTAATCATGTTATTTTAACAAGTTTTTCAATTAACTCTACTATGAGAAGAAGCACGGCTAGTTCAATGTTAGTTCTGATCTATTGGTTCTAAGGACACTCTGGAGAAGGTCGGCCTGCAACAAACTGAAGCGAGTTTATCGTATGATCATCACCTCCACTAGTTGGCCAGACCAGCATGACTACTTCAAGAGCGTTATCAAAAGCAATGATGCAATGCCTACCAATGCCAACTTGTCTCCATCAGTCAACGTTTTAGCATTACTGAGACCAATCTCTTCTAGGTAGTAGTTGCAGTAGTTTTGGCAGTTTTTACAAAACTTGAAGTACTTCCCAAAATTCTTCATAACTGCGACCGCTTTCGAGATGAGATCACCAGCTGTCCCCTCGATTTCACCATGGTAAACGAGTTTTTTTTTTGGAATCTGGCGAGAGTTTCCGTGTTACGGGATAAATCCGCTTCACTCCGTCAACTGTAATGAAGCCCAGCTCTACTGTAAAGAAGCGTTCGTCGTCAGCTGTAAGCACGATTGACTTGTGAGCGGCAAAGCTACTTCCTCGAATGGAATACACTTGAAATGTTTTTTTCTCCTTTAAGTCTGGAATGGAGCCTTCTTGCAGTAGTTTTTTAAGTGTTTTTTTATATTCTTCGAGAAAGTTTTTATCGTCGAGCATTGGCTCGGCAAATGTATCATGGCTGATATCAGACATAACAATAACACTAGTCGACTCTTAAAACTTTAGAGACCGAAGTCTTTGAGACAGGGCAGGCAACTGAGTGCGTTTCTATCTTTCTTGGAATTATATCTTCTGTATGCGCATGCTCTTGATAAGCCAACAAGCAGAGAGCATGCGCAATTAGAATTTCTCATTTCCCGTTTTTCTTAGAATCAGTACAATTATAATAACGGCAGGTGTCATAAAGATCTCATGAATATCCACGAGTCTCATGGACTGTTAAAGAGGGACCTTCTCATAGGTTATATGAAGTTATCACTATCAATTGATTGACAGTGCTACGCCTGAAGACGGCTAGAGTTTCCTGTGTATCGTAGAATTCAGCCAGCCGACTTCATTTCTAGGAATCATCGTAAACAACTACGAAGAGCTGAAAATGGAGCGACGCTTGAACCAGGAGTTCCTTGGAAATTTCAGCTTGATCGTCCCTTTTAGGAAACGTATTT
This sequence comes from Actinia tenebrosa, assembly GCF_009602425.1. The sequence goes on from NW_022261371.1 coordinate 114,671, forward strand.
ATTGATATAGCTTATCGATGCAGCTTCTTTTAAAGCAATGCTCCTATTTGTCCTAGATATATATAGAGTTCAATAGCCCATTCACACCAAGGCTTAAACATGTTTTAAAGTGGTTTAACTAAACAGGTTTGGAAAACTATCTACGAACACTGCACAATATTTGGTGAAATAATGCATGTAAACTATCCTTTGTCTTGCTCTGACAATATTTTAGAAAGTTTCATTATATTGTAGGTTTCTAGTTTCTCAATTTTTTCCCTAAGGAAAACATAGTTTAACTAAACACGTTTAGGTGTGAATGGGGTACAAGCCTGTTACTCTTGCCATTATCTTACAGTCAAACCAGGTCAAGCGTACCCACCAAGAATGCATATTCATTCGATCATATGTGATTTGTTTACAGCCATTTCAAAAAAGGTTGATACTAAATACTGCAATTTTATATTTATTTTTATTCAGTTAATAATTCTTTTAAAAGCATTTGCTATTCTATTTATCTATTCTAGTACTTAGATCAGTATCTAAGTACTGTTTAATAAACGAGCAAGAGTGTTTTATCTGGTATAAAACACGAGGCGTAGCCGAGTGGTTTTAGACCCGATAAAACACGATCTGCGAGTTTATTGAACGGCTTAAAAAACTCCTGATGTATGTTCTCATACTGTACCGAATTTTTTACGAAATGAACCAAGTTTGATAGAGAAAATCCAAGTTAAAGTTTATGCAAATGAAGACGAATCTATATCAGATATAAAACCTCCTTCATGGTCATGATTTCTATTATGTTTCCTTCATGAATTATTAATGAGTTTTTTAATAAATATGTTTTTACCATATTTACTTGATTAAACGCCTCCAGCGTTTATTTATGAAGTGGGCCTCGTTGACCCGGTGGTTTATTTGGTATCCAGAGTTTTTTTATGGGACCTTTTTCTCGAGATGATAGGTCAGCGAGCATTAAGGCCGGTTTAGGCGGTACGATTTTCGCCTACAGCTATCGTATATAACACGCTCGCGTCTGTTGCCCGAGCAACTGATTATTTACAGTGATATTCAGTGAAAGTTTCTGTAAATAGAATCAGGACTGAATACTATACTACCGTATCATAGTTTGAAATAGTGATTTACTGATGTTTTCGTTAGTGTACTCAGTATTTGTAACTTTTAAACTACTGATGGTGGTTTCGAATAAATTCCGGGAAACCGGAAAAGCAAATATACGATATATCATTTTTATACAAATGTTGTGTCTCTCGTTTTCTAAATGTTACTGCTCCCCAAGAAGTTTTAGTAACAGTCCCTCTTGGTCACCTTTGAATGTGTCCTTGACTTCGGATTCAAGGGTCTTGCCGAATAGTTCGATGTATGCTAACTTGATCTCGATAAGATCAATCTGAAATAATTATAAAATAATAAATAAGCATCATTAAAAGCAGCAGAAGTTAAAAAAGAATGAAGAAGAGGAGAAAGAAATGAAGAACAAGAAAACGTATGCCACCTGCGTTCATCGATGGTCAATGTGACGCCCTTCACGGACCAACTCACATAGGCAACCCACCCGGTAAAAAAAATTATTACCTCAGATCGAGCAATGATGATACGAGTTACGGCTGCATTATTGGTCATCATTCCATTCATTGTTGAGTGAAGACACTCGGCAAAATACTTGGGTGGATCACTTGTACTCAGCACTGAAAATAACATCACAGGTACATTTAAACACTGTCAGTCTTTAAAAGGTCCCTTGGCGGAACCGGCCGAACAGTTAGTGTGGAAGACATGGTAAAAGCATAGTGCCATCTTCATGATCCGAACTACACTATTTTGTTTTCATTTTATTTTTCAATTTATGGGTAGTTCGTTCATTCGTTCCTTCGTCCGTTCCTTTGTCTGTTCGTTCCGTTCATTCGTTCGCTCATATCAGTGTCCGTCCGTTCATTCATTCGTTCGTTTATTCATTCCAGAAGATTTTCAAATTACACAAAATTTGCAAATATGGATTATGAAGTTACTTCTTTTAAAACTCGTTTCTTACCAATAGTTCTTACTGCATCGTGAAAATCCCCTTCAAGCTCTTCTTCAATGGCTTCAAGGATTTCTTTATTCGAAACCTTAATGAGAGCAACGTTCTCTTATTAGCTTTAGCTATTTCAAATATTACGCATGATATGCTTTTTGTCTGCTTTGCGCAGCGCAAAATATTAAGCTTCACCAGAGTCATTAAATTCAGCGTGTCATGATGATGATGATGATGATGAGGGCGAGGAGGACGGGGACGGGGACGGGGACGGGGACGGGGACGGGGACGAGGACGAGGACGAGGACGAGGAGGATGATTGATGATGATGATGATGATGACTATTATTATAATATTTGTTAACTTTTCTCAACTCACATGCTTATAAGCCTGGAATATTGCTTTCAGTTGCATGGGGCTCCTTGTTGTTAAAATGTTAATAAACACTGACTCGTCTGTACCCCATCTCTTCTCTCCTGCCTAAAAATACAAACAATAATATCAAAAAATATCGTATTCCGGCTAAAGTTATGCCTCTCTTGAGACGAGAGATGCAAAAAACAACAAATAAAAAAAACAAAAACAAAATAAAACAAAACAAAACAAAACAACAACAACAAAAAAAACAAAACAAAAAAAAAACAACAACAAAAAAACAAAAACAAAAACAAAGAACAAAGAACCAAAAAGATCCAGTTAACTTGGCGAATGCCAAGGCCTCTTTTTCCTTTGTAGGGCGTACACGCATGTGCCTTGAAGGATTGGGGGGGGGGAGGGGGGATGGAGGGGCTGTGATTTGTAGTATTAGAGAGGCTAAGGAAATATTAGCCATCCGGTCCTCGTTTCTTTTTTGTTCAGTCGGCAACTGAAAAAGCTGAAAGAAATATTCGTTCTGCATTGCTATACCTCTAGTAGTCTTTGCGCATCTTGATACGCATCTTCTTCGTTGACGCTGTCAGAGCTCAGTCCTCTTTTACCCTAAAGCCGGTAAAAAGAATGAGGGGGTTATTCAAGATATTTTAAGCAGAGTGGTCCATTTATAAATATCGTGTATTATTCGGAGATACTAGTGTGCACCGCTAATCTTAAATCAGAATCATTGAAAACACGTTGTCGGGTTCAAAAAAAGGTTTTATTATATAATTACCAATGAAATATCTGTTTTTCTCTATTTCGAAAAATTGATATCTTCACACGTGAAAATAACATGTTATTTTCACGTGTGAAGATAACACCACTGCGATGGCTATTCAAAAATACACGGAAAGAATTGCCTGAAAAAGCCAAAACATACTTCATTGATAATTATATAATAAACAGAATATTACATGGACGCTTGGAGATACGAATTTTATCTTCTCGTGTTGAAAATCTCTCACTTGTTCGCTGCGCTCACTCGTGAGAGATCTTTTCAACACTCGAAGATAAAATTCGTATCTCCGCGCGCCCATGTAATATCCTCTATATATCATCAAAGCTAAGACCGAAGGGGAGCATGGGAAGACAAGCAATTATGCTAATTTCATGCGTATTGCAGTTTTCCCTTCATCGTTCATGTATCATGGCTTTGGCATGTTAATCCAGGTCGACCGACTTTGCTCTACTGTGAATTTTTACATGTCTATATGCAAATATAATACACATTTCRGAGTACCCAAAATCCTTTTCGGTCTTAGCTTCGATGATATGACCTTCTCGAACCCGACTACGTTTTTTCAATTAGGTGTATGTATGTATGATGTATGTGTGTATGTATCGAGCACTGAGGCATGTTATTCTGAATAGAACATCTAAATTTTGCCAGGGTGTTTGACACTAAAAAATATATAACAAATTCATATTATATTTAGGATTTGATTCTTGAGGAAAGAGTCGTTTCATTGTATTATATTAGGCTAGGTGGTCGGTTATAGTGACAGGTTCTTACCTGTAGAAGGGCAATCAGCACTGAACGGAAGTCCCCACTTGTCTCACCTTGAACTTCTTCAATGAGATCTTTTCCATAAACTATATATCCAGCAGTAATATCATAAAGAAAATGTAGATAATATCGTTACTTATTATTAAGCCTGGTTCACACGAGCAACGCAAGCGCAAACGCAAACGCAAGAAAACTACGTGTGAACTACAGTAACACAAACGCAAACGCAAACGCAAACGCAAACGCAAACGCAAGGAATGGAAAATTTTCCATTTTCTTGTGCTTGCGTTTGCGTTTGCGTTTTTAACGTGTAAACCGGAGAAAACGCAAACGCAAGCACAAACGCAAGACGTGGTTCACACGAGCAACGCAAACGCAAACGCAAACGCAAGGAAAATACGTGTGAACTATAAACAATCACTACTGCGCGTGCGTATCTTAATTTACTTGCATTTGCGTTGTACGTGTGAACATTGCTTGCGTTTGCGTTTGCGCTTGCGTTTGCGTTTGCGTTGCTCGTGTGAACCAGGCTTTAGACTGGAGGAAGAAGAAATCATTAAAAGATACCACACAGAAATCTAGACCACTATAAACTTGCATTTTTGCCATGCAGTACTATACGACACAGCAGTTATAGCAGGTATAATGATAATAATATAGTAGAATGATAGCGGCATCTTCCATAGCTGAATTACGAAGAACTCTGAACGTTATTATATCATGTTAGGTCACACAAAAAAGGGAAACGTACGCTCGAAAATCAAAAACGAGACAACACCGGCTGATATTTGACTCATGTATGCTGCAGTACAGTCATATACTCGTACAATAAAGCCATTAACTAATTTGGACCCATGTTTTGGCTTTGTTTAAACAATTATTACCTGTGTTGTAGGCTTGTTTGATTTCTTCAATTTGCTGAAAATGCAATAGTTAGAAGATGTATATGAAACCGTTCTATCGATGGTTGCCAAAGGCAAAGAGTGCCTATTTTGTTACTAAGAACGCGATTCCCCGCGTCATTACCTCTTGACTACATTGTCCTTTTTATAATTGTTATCTTACCTCATTGGTACGCGAACATATTATCTCTGTCAATAGGCTATCATCAGTCCCTATTCCCTGCGGATACAAAAAAGCGGTTAAATATATTGTATGCAAAAGAAATAAATATATAAACGGAAAGAGAAATAAACGGAAAGAAAGAGAGAAAGAAAGAAAGAGTCCGAAAAGAAGGTAGAGAAGAAAAGAAGAAAAGGCAGCGCACGCATGGATGAGATGAAAGCGATCAGAAGTGGATGGTATTCGAGTGGAATAAGATATGGAAAGACAGGAATGTATTGATGGATCAATTATCAATAATGGCAAATATTACCTTCATAGCAGAATAAAGCATATTTGCATCGTAAACGGCTGGTGATGACATCAGTCCAACTATGGCTTCCTCGAATTTACCGCTTAATTCAGACTTGAGCTCATCTACAAGATCCTACCAAAATCAAATACGATATTAAGGAAAAGCTTGTATATTAGATAAAACTCTTGTATACGACCCTAGCCCATGCGCGCTCTGTTGCCACCATTTATAGATCACGTGCCTTATTACCTTAATACCAGCGGCACATCAAAGAAGATCCATGGTTAATCCATGGTTATGGATAGAAACGACTGTAAGGCCCCGTTTACACTGGCGATTTTTGTGGCGATTTTTGCTGCGATTTTCGTGGCAATTTTCGGAAATATGGAATCTTTTGTCTCATCCTTCAAAAGAGACATTCGTCTAGGAAAATCTTGGTATCCTGAAAAAACTTTAGAAGTAAATTCTTTACCATTATTTACGCTAGTGTAAACGGGCCTTTAAAGTAGTTTGAGTTTATGATAACTTTAAGTAAGAAAAAGCTTTATGCTTCTTGAAGTATTTGAGGGAATATCATAGCTAGGGATAGGACGATGCTCCCTTCTTACTTTTCCATACTGTTCTTTGAAGGTAGCAGCAATTTCTTGTCTTTGTGAAGAAGTGCAAGCCGTGAGGACACTGATAATTGCATCTTCATCGCTACCTAAGAGGAAAAAAACAAGAAACAATGACTGACCATGGATTACCATTGTATACCCAGAAAGTAATTCAAGAAAATAAGTTAACCATACGAAATTTAAAACAAGCTAGACATGCATACAACTCAAAGAATAAACGTTAATGCCGTTTACATATCCACACAGAGTTCTTCAATTTCTCTCTCCGCAAAACCTAAACAGGAGCTGAAATCCAATTCGATGACTAAGTCGTGTTCTGACTCAGATCAGCCCAAACTTATGAAGGTTTATGCTCCCAATATATGTTACTGACTGTGACGTCACCCCAGGCTTCATTAAATATACAAATTTTGACTGATTCACAAAAACAAAAAGAATCATTATTTTACTCAAGGTTTCCACAATGTTTATTGTAAATCTAATGTCTCATAATGGCTAGTGTTTAGTATTTAAAATTAAAACAGATACTCTCAAAAGCCTGGGGTGACGTCACAGTTAGTAATATATTGGAAGTATAAACGTTCATAACTTAAAGACGCAACATTCAAAAGAAACATTTAACTATTCAGCCATTCACTTAACGTAGAATCAACTGAAAGTATTGTATCTCGGGTAACGTGCGCTTTAAGGGTATAGTTAAATTTAGAGTGAGTTTAAACATGATTTTCTTACCAAAGCCTTTCATCGCCTTCTTCAGTCTTTCTGCATCCCTTACGGCATCAAAGTCCTTGGCAGCAACTACCGTTCCGTGGTATTCGATCTGTAAGAGCCAAACATCATCATAAGCTCGTCTTCATATGAAGAAACGTGTGTGTTGTTAAGCCGCCAATATTCAGAAGCCGATTCAAAATTTCCAATTAAAATAGTAATTATATTAAGATTTGGAAAAATAAATTTAAAATGTGTCATCAAACGCTAGAGCAACATCCACACCCAAAACTACGTTCAGTGTTCTTTTTTTTTCCTTTGAAATGTTTTAAAAGTTCAAGAAATTTTATATTTGAGTTGCAAATGTGTGAAAAAGTGCAGCGTGTATAACTTTCCTGTTGATTCAGGGAGCCTTTCCTTAATTCTTTTTTAAGGAATAAGTTTTTAAAACTTACTTTTTTTACGTGGAGTTTTGGTCTTTCTTCATTAGTCTCATCTTCTTCCTCTATCTTTTCTTCTCCAATCTTTCCCTCACTGTTTGCAGATTGATTTGAGTTGCTTTTCACAGAATTTTTTCCTTGGCTGCCTCGCGATATTTTCCTAGATTTGCCATTCGTCTTGTCTTTCGTCTTATTATTTTCATCTATCCACACATGGGATATTTATTGAATAAAGTCAATATTTTATAATTCTTTTAGGGACCGTATAGTTATTAGTTATTATAAAATATTTGAGAATTAACGCGCGCGCTGATTGGCTGGCTAACGTGTTTGTGTCAGAGGACAGAGACACACTCGCGCAAAATCATTCAAAAATATTTTATTTAAGGAATATAAAAGGCGCGCGCGTGTCTCTGTACTGTAATGTAAACACTCTGGGAGCTGTAGAGCACTCAAGAAGCAAGAGAAACGCTCGGCTACGCCTCGTGTTCCTAAGCTTTCTTCTCTCTTGCTCTACAGCTCCCAGCGTGTTTACATTACAGTACAGAGACACGCGCGCGCCTTTTATATTCCTTAAATAAATATTAGTATAATTCTAGACTTGAATATAGCCTATATAACTCAGATGTTTCGCGCGCGCACTGTAATTGGTCGAGCGATCAGTGATTATGATTATGATATTCACTTCGCCTTCGGTGAATAATTGTCAAATAATGACCGGTGCCTTAGATATTCAAGTAATTTGAAAATGATCACTGAAAAGTTACCTTCAAGTTTTGGTAAAATAATCTTCTTCAGGTCGTCACTACACTTGTTGTTGACTTCATTATAAAGTGATAGTTCATAGGTAGAATTGTAGGAAGCTTCAACGGCTGACAACTTTCCCTTTAAAAGGAACGAATATGTTATGCCTACTATATTGAATAAAATCGGACTAGTAAAACTTGAAACGATCAAAGAGCAATGGGAAAAATGCCCACTTTGAAAACACAATGATGGACGATCTAACACTAAATGCAGTACTGATTAAAGGCAGTTTCAGAAATTAAAGGAGTTTGAAAAATACACGTTTACCATTTTTACCGGCTGGCTGGTGAGTGTTTAAACCTGAACTGAACGTTTCCAGCCTTGTCGCTGTTCTCAAAATTTCCCGCCATTTTTTTTGGACATGCGCAGAATATGTGTTTCCGTTTACAAAGAGAAACTAAGAAAAAGGTTACTCCTCTTGTTTTTGCTAGACTGGATTATATATAGCTATATTTCTTCTTCCATACCTGGTCTGTAGCGGTAATGATCCTAGCAACAGTACAGGTATCATGATCTTGTAGAGCCGTGTACAGTTGGTCAGCCATTGCTTTAGACTCGTCTTGTATACACGATAACAACATGATCAGACCATCTTGAAGATCACCATCCATCTCGTCCTTGATAGATTCCTCCAGTTCTACTCCAGACAGCTTGATGTATTCAGCCATCATGGCTTTGAGATGAACACTGTTTCGTGTCGACAGAATTTCGATGAACTTGTCCTCGTCTGTACCCCATTTCTTAACGCCTGCAATGTATAACGCTGTTGCATCTTTACGGGCTAATTCTTGATTTACCTTTGTAGAATCGTCTCGAATTCCCTACAATACAAAGATGTTTTTTGATCATACGAATTTCATTTTAAATTTTATTTTGCCGCGCCCTTCGTTAGTCGAAAGTCTTTTTTTACTCCAGTACTTCATATCGCGATAGGGTTCGCTATGCAAAAGTATGTGGCATTGGAATTCTCTCTCGACTCTCTGCGCATGCCTTCACATTGGGCACTGACAAGCAAGGACCTCTGTCATCCAGGGAAACCTTTAAGCGGCTCAAAATATTGACAATCTCCCGAGGGATGGATTGAATACATTATGGAAAGTGCTTTGGAAATAACAAGACAACCTCTGGTCATAGGTCATTTTGGTCACCTTTCTTCATCGAACACATCGATCTTAAAGCCCTGACTAAATGTTTCATAAGGTGGCAAAACTGTCAGGGAACATCGTAAAACATGATTACTCAATATCGGTTAGCGCATGCGCACTTTCAAGATAGAGATAGCGTTGCTAAGTAACGAACTTTTAGAATGTTGACTTTCGTGGCTAAACGAGGAAACATTGGGAAACATTGTTTCCATGCGTCTTGGAAGCATGAAATGTTTCTGCCGCACAGCAGAAACATGTATTGCGGCTTTGAAGCAAAATTTGTTGCACGTAGCAATGTTTCGCATGTGGCTAAACTTGGAAACATCGGGAACATGCGCGCGGGAAACATGTTTCCTCGTTTAGCCATGGCTTAAGTCTCATCTATGGAAACTAAGTTGCAAATGACATGAGACATGAAGAAAAATATCTGAAAGTTTGATAGCGGATGCCACAGGTTATATTGCGGAGAGAGAGTCCGTAACCCGGATTGTCCATGACGCTCGTTCTTCATGCCTTACCTTCATCAAAGCAGTCAGTAGGTTTTCAAAGTCTCCACTTGTTTGATATTTGACATCTTCTTCCAAAGATCTTCCGTATTCTATAAACAAAAGGGTAAATTTTTTTTTTTTAATTTGCCCTCAACATATCATATCACTTAAGGAAATGGGCAGAGAGTGCGGGGCTATAGGTCCCTAGTATCACAGTTTTCTGCGTCATGGAAAACTTCCCACCGACATGAAAGCGTATAGTGTTCTATATAATTAACAAAAAACTTTCAACAATGGTACTCTTACTTTTTTGGTATTCTTTCTTGATCTCGATCATTTCCTTTAGAATATGCAAACAAATATATGTAGAAGATTAACAAAACATATCATCAGTGCGTGTATTTGATATACCTGTACGTATCGTTCAATACTCACCTCGTTCGATTTCGTACAAAGAATTTCAATGAGATGAATCTCATGGGTACCGATTCCCTGATATAAAAAAATCATTATTAGTGATCATTTCTTGGGAGTGATGCTTTTACTGTCACATTCTAAAAATATATGAAAAATATATAAACGAGTGGTGATAACTAGTAGAGTACTAGTGTGGACTGCGTCGGTGTTTCTGATTAAAACAGTAGGAACTTGTAGATAAATTGAATCACCGTAAAAAGCTTTGTAAAACTGACGTTTCGGACGTTAGTGATTTCTCATGCTTCGCTTTCCATTTCTCACTTATTGTTTTTTCCATCCTTTTGTTTCCTTTTATTTCTTCATATGCTTATTTCTCATTGGTCATTTTATTTTCCACCTTAGTGTTTATTCACCCCTTCTCATCTTTTCTTTCCACTTACTCCGACGAAGAACGTCCGAAACGTCAGTTTCACAAAGCTTTTTACGGTGATCCAATTTATCCATAAGTTCCTTCTGAAAAATATATAATTGCGTCACAGCTTGGGATATAATCAACGATGTGAAAGCCCAGATTATTGCTAGTTTTCAATCATTCCCAACACGGCGGCCATGTTGGATGATATAACAAAAGGCTAATGACGAATCGTTTGTTAAATTCATCTCCGACATGGCGGTTGTAAAAACCATCGATAAGAAACGTTCATACTTTCATTGCGTAGTACAACATCCTAGCATCGGCCTGAGATGGTGGCAGAAGCAGAACTGTGATCGCTTCGTGAACATCGTCTTCTATTTTCGAGTCCAGTTCGTCAACCAAATTCTAAAACAAATACAGAATATGGGAGTAAGAAAGGACAATCGCTGCAGGTTTAAAAAATCCGGAAAAAAAAGTCTGGTTTAAACTAGCGACGAAGAACGAACTTAAACGCCAGCACAAACGCAAGCGCAAGCAGAAAGAAGAGGAAACATTTTGATCCATATGCTTGTGTTGATGCTCGTGCGTGCGCTTGTTCAGCATGTTTTCGTGCACAGTGAAATAATCAAGGAAGCTTAAGGATGCCTGTGCTTTCGCTGCGAGTGAAAAACCAAGCTTAAAAAACTATCATTTATGGATTTATGGATTAATTCAGTCACTAATTTAACTCGGCGCAGCCAAGAAGAATATTCCTCTTACCTTCTTGTATCTTTTACTGTAATCCTCGTATAATTTCTTCATTTTGATTTCATCTGCCGCGTTTCGGACAACTATTTCAGTAATCTTTTTCTTTTCCATGTCTGTAAAACAAAATGTATTACCAAGACCCTTCAGTACATGGAAACAGTTTTGACCTCCAAAAATACTTTTACCCCAAACTCCACAGTGGTTCGATCTCCCTTATCGGTTCATTCGCACTAATAGGATTTTCTCCCTTCTTTGTCTTTGGTTTGCATTTGGGATTCCTGTGGCAGCGTAGGGACAAGGGAAGGATGAAGAAGGATAAAGGACGAATTAAAAGAGATGCCTATCTTGAATCAGTCTTCTCGTTCGTCTTATCTTTCACTTGTTCGCTCTGGTATGTCCAGGAGCCCACCCCTGAAACATGCATCCATAAATTAAAAGACACCTTTGTGAAGGGTAGGTTAACGTGTTGATTTTTTACGAAGTCAGAAAAACTGAAGAACCGGGTACCAGGAAAATGCCTATGCCTCGGCCCTCGACACAAGAAAATGAAAAAGATATCAAAGTACTTAGTACGTCAAGACCCCCCCCCCCCCCCACTAGAGTGGTTACCTCTGTATCATTATTATTAGGATAATGTTAGGAATAATTATTATTACTTTTGATAGCTCTATACAGCAAGCTGCAGTCTTCTCCTTTTTCCTTGTTAGTAGCATGCGCATTAACAGCAGGATTCCTTGATGGCTGTTTCTTATTGACAAAGATACTCTGTTTTCTTGCACCAGCCTATGTTCAAAAGTAAGCCACCAAACATCTTATTGGCCATTTCAAGGTTAAAGGAAAAAACTGGGTCGAGATGGAATTGTAGTGCACTCTGGGACTGTTTTAGCGGACATATTTCCAAGATGGCGTCTATGTCTTTCCCCAAAACTACCACAATGCACTGCATTGTCAACTCGACCCAGTGTTTTCCTCAACCTCGGAATATCTAATAAAAAACTTAATTCAGACTAACGGGGGAAAATTTGCTCATTTTACTAGAGAGTTGGCCCTAGAAATGATTACCACTTTTTTCACTGGTACGCGCTGATCGAGACAACAGTCGCAACAGGGAAATAGGGCAATACACTGCCGTCAATCAGAGAAAAAGGTAACGACCAATTTATTTGACTGACAGAAGTGTATTGCCCAATTTTCCTGTCGCGACTGTTGTCTCAATCAGCACGTAGCAATGAAAAGAGTGGCAATTGATTTTTATTCTTATTTTCTATATCAGGCCTTTCTCATAAAGATAGGGTGACCCTGGTGCTAGGGACAAGTCTTTTGATTTCCTTCCATCAGCAGGAAACATGACTAAAACAAAAAGAGTTATAGCCCCTTATTTAGCAGTAGGGACCACACCCACATTTATGTAACGTCATCTAATTACAACTATAGCGCCCATCCCCCCAAAACAACCTTGATTGCTGTGACCCTATCTTGTTCTATCGTGTGTTCGATCTTCAAGTCAAATCATTTTCAAATATTTTTGTGAAAATTGTTTTTAAATCTTGCCTTATGTGGTAGCTTTTCTTTCTCTTGCTTCTTATCTGTGTGAAAAAAAAAGAAAAGAAAAAAATTTAATCAAAATAAATAAAAAATATTAAAATATGGCACTTCTATAGACTCCTTGCAGCACTTCGGGATGCAGTTCAATTTGGAGGACATAACAACAGGTTTCCAATTCGCAGAAGATTGAAATTCTTTTGTTTTGTCCTACAAATTGAGCTGCTTTAACGTCACATGCAAGGGGTCTATTGTATTCCCTAGAGCAAGTGTCTTCAAATAATCTTGTAACGGCCCGGATAGCGAGAGACTGTACAGTGTGTATACCGTCAATCGTCGGCTTTCTGGAGGATCAACCGCTAAGGGCCACAGGTTTGTTAGCCACTGGCTGTATTATGTACTACCCTCGTACGTGACGCACGTGACGCACCTTTTAGTTTTGGTAAAATTATCTTTTTCAGGTCTTCGCTACACTTCTTGTTGACTTCGGAATAAATCTTGGGTCTGTGGTGCAAGTTGTAAGCATTCTCGATGTCAGTCATTTTGTCCTGGGTTAAATTAAAAAAAAGATTATTGTACAAATAAGATAATAAGATAATAATTATGTACGATAATTCTTCATACATTCAAAAACCTACAAAATATGGCAGGGTGAGAAAACTGGTCGGAAATCGAAGAAAAAGTACACGTTAATAATAGCGAAGCAAAGAAACCTAAAATGCATTTATTTCTTTACGTCGTTCATGCAGGGGATCATAAATCGGCCGTGCCTCCTTAAGTTTTGGACTATATTTGTTTACATTTCCTTTCAGTGTAAAAGAGTAATTTTGAAAGAGGAGGCTCTAGCATTCAAAGCACAGTTGTTCTAATAAGTATGAATGATTTGCGCGTCTAGTTCCTATTGTTTTAACGCTAAGGATCATGCATGGTCGCTGGAGGGGATGAAATGACAACAACACATCTTAAATCACAATGAAATTTGGTTTATGAGCTGGTGAAGGCAAGAACAACTAAATATTACACTAAATATCTCGAAAGAAGAGAATTAAGCTTAAATCTGGTCTAAATTTCTATCATCTTAGCCGATGCAAACAAACCGTGACGTCATTATGAAATAGGGCAATTGTCATTTTAAGCCGCCCCCTCCCCTCCCCAATTATGCTTCATCGTCCTTGAGCGATTTTGCGGTGCCAAAATCATACCTGTTCTGTAGCGGCAATAACTCTAGCAATAGTACAAGTATCATGATCTTGTAGAGCCGTGTACAGTTGGTCAGCCATTGCTTTAGACTCGTATTGTATACACGATAACAACATGATCAGACCATCTTGTAGATCACCATCCATTTCGTCCTTGATAGATTCCTCCAGTTCTACTCCAGACAGCTTGATGTATTCATCCAACATGGCTTTGAGATGAACACTGCTTCGTGTCGTCAGAATCTCGATGAACTTGTCCTCGTGTGTACCCCATATCTTGACACCGGCATTGTATAAATCCGTTGCATCTTTCTGGACTAACTCTTCGTCTATTTCCGTCGATTCGTCTCGCGCACCCTTTTAAGGCAACAAAAATTCTAAGTGGTGACTTCAGGGTGGCGTAGCCGTTTTTAAACTCGCCTCTCACCTCTTGGCACGGGTTACGGGTTTCATCCTGGCCTCGGCATCAAATTTGAGTAAAGGTTCTTAGGACTCTCTCTCTCTTGATACGAGGTTTTTCTCTAAGTTCTCCGGTTTTCCTCCCTCTGCAAAACCTAACACGATAATTCCACTGCAGGGAGCCCAATTTGCCAATTTTTATCTAAATTGAGAGCGAGCCCTGATTTTGACCAGCACAAACATCGTTTCAGGGCCAGACAAAATTTGAAGGTTTGAAGTGAGTCGCGTATGCTAGCTTTGCTCGCTAAAGTTGGTCTGGGAAAATATCCGTTACCTTGAGAAGGTCTGTCAAAAGCTTCTCAAAATCATCTGACGTGTCGCCTTTAACATCTTCTTCCAATGAACGCCCATATTCTATTAAAAATTAGACAAAGTTATCATATAAGAGCAATCTGATTGGTTGAATAAGATTTCAGAGTCGGCCTTAGACTTTTGTAGGTAAGGAATTTGAATTCTGATTATTTATTTATTTATTTCATTTTATTTTATTTGGATCATATTATTGTAGTTTTAGGATTGGTCAGTATATTTGAAAACAGACTTATTCAATTTGGACGCACGTACAGTTTTGCCATTATCCTGCGTCAGAAAATGTCAAAATTGCGCAATAGTACTCAAGGGTCTTCACTGCACTACCTAAATGTCCTTTGCTCAAATATGATACAGAAATCCCGTGTAAAGTCTGATATTCAAGTGATAGTTCCTAATCAATGTCTAATTTATCAAAAGTGATTGATTGGGGGTGGGGCTGCGAATCACGTTTCGGAAAGTTATGTCTACGCATATTCTTTTTTCGTTAGTTGCTGAAATTCAAGGCTCAGTGCAGGATTAGGAATGACTTTGGTGTATAAACTGACCAAGAAAGTTCAAAATGCCGTGAAAATATCTTTCTTTTAAATTTGTCTACTCAATTTTTAACTCGTGGATACGCGAAGCGTAGAAACAATTTATTATGAGGGGTCTGAATATGCAAATGTGTCACTCACTCGCTCACTCGCTCACTAAGATGTTAGCAGATCGATAATTCAACGTTTAACGATCGTCTTACGTCATCTGATTACGAACGTTACACGATACTAACAAGCCACAAACTTTTCATTAGATTTCAAAACGAGAGTCACGGAGCCTTGAAGAAAGTTTTGTCATCCAAATAAGCTGTTCTAAATAAAAAGTAGATTGATCGTCGGACATCACAAACAGCCGAAGCAATGTTCTTGTATCTAACTGCGAAGGTACAAATCTACTCAATAGATGTCGCTCGAGACTAACGAGAATTCGCTCCAATAAATAATTAGTAATTTACAGTCGACTTGAATGAATTCAAATGAAATAGTATTTCTAAACGAATTTTTATAAAATATTCGCTCATTTCACAGTGTGAATATGAAGATACTAAATGGCCGGCAGTTTTTTCCCCCCGGGATTTTCCTCTGCTAGACTTCAATTTGAAGGATTGTGGTAGATAGAAATAGGTTACTCAAAGATAGAAAAGTTTCACTATTCTATATTCTATTATTTTAAAATCAAAAAAGAAAAACGGAAAAAAGGAGCGAAATCGTGAGTAGGTTTAATGATTAGGTCACCCATCCAAGTGCTAACCCTCCTCAGACGAGCTTGACTCAGTATCTTGAACGAGAACGATTTATCCACTGGACCACGGTTTCAGGTGAATCAGCATAACAATAGCCGTGAAAGCAATGCACCGAATAGACTAGACTTTTTAACATTATACTGTCAACCGATTCCGTGCGTGGCAGAGATGCAAGGGATTAGCCGATATGGTCTGGGGGCCGGCTGGTCTCTCCCCTGATGCTCCGGCTAGAACATTTTCTTGCGTAATTCGTACACCCAAGGGCAGAAGGATTTAATCGCCGTCAGGTCCGAAGTCCATACGACGCCTCAGCTCTGCGGATGTCTCGGGGGTATGGCAAAGTGGAATCGTATTTTTGGAATTTTTTTTGGTGGGTTCGAATCAGTCCCATCTTATCCATATAAGATTTTTCCTTTTTTTTTTTAATACATTTTTTATTAGATTTAAATCTTCAACAATAAAGCAAGCGGTTTAGTGAAACAAAATTTATTCCTAGTTGGTTGCTTATAAGCCTATAATATAATATAAGTTCAATCAGACGTTATCAGTCATATAAGCAATATCGATCCGCGAAAAGTAGAGCTATGCTTTCCTTTCTTTTCTGGCAAAGTTTGCTGACA
Source organism: Actinia tenebrosa (assembly GCF_009602425.1). The sequence goes on from NW_022261371.1 coordinate 131,161, forward strand.
AGAGCTAGAACCTTTACAGAACTTGGATCTCTATGTCATATGACCGCAAAGGACTAGTGGATAGTGCCGTGAAGACTTCTGGGTACTATTGCAAAATTTCTGATAAATATCTGATAAATAATATAATAAAAAAGGGTGGTAATAAAATAAATACATTGTTGATTCTGACTGAGAACATATTTGATCTTGTTGCTTCATGGCGCAAGATCAAATTCACAAGTAGTGTGACACGTATAACGCAAAACTGTTTATTTTATAGCCTAAAGAAGGGCAGAACCTGCAATTATTTTTAAAATATGTATAGAACACCTTAAGGGAGAAGATCGTCTTAGGTGAGTTAAACGAAATCATTCTTTTCTGTGAAACATTCCATCATCTTTTGACTAACATTGCAAACTACCCTTCAGCTGTACTAATCCTCTCTGCATGATACAGGCAACCCAGTGAACGCCTATTGGGCGTCTTGTCTTTTTAACTCTCATACAACAACAACAACAACAACAACAATAAAAATTTATTTGGCACTGTATACTAGACGTACTTATATAGTAACCCCGGTGGTGGCCTTGGAAAGGGAAGTGGAGAAGCGCCCGGGGGTAGGGGGAGGGAGGAGAGGGAGGGGAGGAAGGGGAGGGGAGGGGGTAGAGGGGGGGAAAGGCATTTCTACACATTACAGTGCAAATCGAAAACCCATGGGCACCTAGAAATATTTCAAGAATGTTCAATAGCCAATCACAAGCGTTATTGTTATCTATTTTTCCGTTATCTTGTGGTTAGAAAGTCAATTCTAATTGCCCAAAGAAGAATAGAACATTCCTAGAAAATTTCTAGGTATGGCCACGGTTTTTCGAATCCCACTGTGATGGGTCACGTTTTCGTACTTACTTCTCATGTATTCTGATTTAATATCTCTTATTTGCTATAGGAACACAATCAAAGAAAACCAACAATTATAAGCCGTTAACGTGCAAGTGTACTTGTTACTGACAGCAGATATTTTTTTCTTATTCGAGATCCGCACGCAGGGTGGTGCTGCACAATAGGACTCAGGGTCCACTTGGAAGTACATTACAACAATTTCCAACCCCCTTATAATCCTCATACCAATCCCACAAGCAAACCACTAAGAAATCATTAGTAAAGGCCAGACACTGAGGGTGGTCACTGCCAGGGTTTTACCTTACTTATAAGTTACGTCCTCACTAGTCCTTTTACGTCCCTCTTCGTCTCTCTGATGGAGGGTGAAATAGTGTGAAGAGACGAGACCGCCATTAATGATGGTCATTTGGCTTTAGTGTTGGCGATAAGATAAACCCAAAGCGAACGAGAACCCAGGGTTCATGTTATAACGAAGGTATGCAGACACTAGGTAAACTCTTCGCCGAGAACAAACTGAATGCAGAGAGAGGTTTGTTCAATGACGCACTGGGCTACAACGGATACTCACCTCATTATTACGAGTGCAGAGAATTTCTATCAAAAGAGTTTCTTTGGTACCGAAACCCTAAAGAAAAAAATATGAGGATTAGCGTTTTATCAGCGTTTACCGCCAAACACAGGAGATGTAAGCACGAGGCCGTGGACGGGTGGGAAAGATACAACCTCGTTCCTAGGGCCTTCTCTTCTGTTTTTTTTTTTTTTCAAGATGGCGGCGCGAAAAAAAACAGAAGAGAAGGCCCTGGGAACGAGGTTAAAAAGATATATTCCAAAAATCTCAGATATATAATTTGTCATCCTCCACATCAATGTACTATAATTATAGTGACTCGAAAACTTGGGCTCTCTGTGGCTTAGTTATATTAATAGACTAAAACAGGTGAATAAGAAGGAAAATAAAAAACACCTTGTGAAAGAGTTTGTACTAACTATATTAAAGTTAGTACTCAGAAGAATTAAGGACCAACGTCTGAACACGAATATTTTAGAATACGTAATTATTATCTTAATTGTATCATCACTCTATAATCCCATATAAGCAACTATTGTATTATTTTCAAATTCTCTTTCCTGTCCAAATTAAAGATTAGTTTGGATCGTTTCTATTTGCATTCTTTCGAGGGAAAACTATGACTTATGGAAACAGTCTAGTATGGGATGATATAATTAATCTGCAATAGGACTACATGTCTGTGCAATTCGGAAATAATTGAATTCAAAAAATTCCTCTGACTGCCAAATTGGCCGGAGTCTTCCCATCGGCCTTGCTGTATTCAACAACCAACCGCAGTCCCAAGTAGTTAACGATATATAGATAACGATATCATCAGTTGATAGATTTAAGTGATGTTTGCTATTTGCTATGAAAACCAAGTATTATTAGTTTGAGCTACCAAGAAACCCTTTATTTCCATTTCATTGCAGTGTATCCCATACCTTCATAGCGTAGAAGAGTGTCCTTGCATCGGCCTGATATGGTGGCAGAAGCAGAGCTGTGATCGCTTCGTGCAGATCGTCTTCCATTTTGGAGTCCAGCACATCTACCAAATCCTAAGGAAGAATATTTTTTTATCATCAGTATTATTACTAATAACGGTTTTATGAGACATCTCTATGAATGAAAATGAAAAATGAAAAATGAGAATCATAGTAGTTAGGAAGGACGGCGTCGTAGTGGTAGTACACTCGTCACTCTGTTCTAGGATCTGGAGTTTGGTTCCTGGAATCGGCAATCACATGTGAGTAGAGAGTGTGTTAGGTCTCTCCCTTGACTCGATGATTTTACTCCGGGTTCTCCGGTTTTTCCTCTCTCCACAAAGCCTAACAAGCTAAATGGTTCCGGATTTAATCTGTTAGCAATGCCCAACTTAGCCCAGAGGTTGTTTCAGGGTTCGATCTATGAGTTAGCCAGGCCCTGACTTAGATCAGCCCAGAGGTTGTTTCAGGGTTCGATCTATGAGTTAGCAATGCCCTGACTTAGATCAGCCCAGAGGTTGTTTCAGGGTTCGATCTATGAGTTAGCCAGGCCCTGACTTAGATCAGCCCAGAGGTTGTTTCAGGGTTTGATCTGTGAGTTAGCCAGGCCCTGACTTAGATCAGCCCAGAGGTTGTTTCAGGGTTCGATCTATGAGTTAGCAATGCCCTGACTTAGATCAGCCCAGAGGTTGTTTCAGGGTTCGATCTGTGAGTTAGTCGTGCCCTGACTTAGATCAACCCAGAGGTTGTTTTAGGGTTTGATCTGTGAGCTAGCCTTGCCCTGACTTAGATCAGCCTAGAGGTTGTTTCAGGGTTCGATATCCTTGTAGTACTGGTTCGCCACATATGTGAAGCGATCATGAACGATCCTGACGAGTCCTCATGGCGTTTAATGGAGTTCTGGGCGTCTCACCTTGTTATACCGCTGTTGGTAATCATCAGACAGCTTCTTCAGTTTGTTTTGATCCACAGCATTTCTAAGAACTATCTCTTTGATTTTCTTCATGTCTTTTTCTGATGAAAAAAATATGCATAAATAATCAATAAGAATATATACTTTGCTATACACTATACTTGCTATACCTTGATATGATTAATATACTTCTTATTTGAATATTTTATCAGCTGAATGGCAAGTTTTTTAGTAAAACTGTCCATAATGGAAGTAATTGAAAATGGAGGACAGCTCGTCACTGAAGGCTGGTAATAAGGTTCCTAAGATCCATTAAGCTGACTTATACCAAATTACGCTATTAAGAGTAAACTTTTCTCTTGACAACTCAAATCCTTGTTTAAGGTAGTCTTTGTGTCACACTCTGTTTCGTGCTTGTGCGCAATGCATCATGGTTTTCATTATGTTCAAAGCTATCCCATGAGGCTTTGCATCAAGGAGTCGTGCCATAAAGGCTTCTATAATGTAGGACATTGTTCATCAGGGAGTCTTTACAGCCCAGTACTTACTTGCAATAGCAGTATGTAGGTGAGTACAATCCTCGTCTTTCTCTTCTTTCTTCTTAGGAGGAGCAGCTCCTGTTTGCTTTTTTGGCTCAGCCTTTTAAGGGAAAGAAGAATCAGAACGATCGATGGGTTGGTTCTGAGTACACCACAAGAATCTTTACAACCTACATCGTTAGGAGTAATTTCAACTACAGGAAGGATCGACCAAGTGAGAAAGAAGGAAAATTAAACACTTTGTAAAAAAGATTTGCAACTGTACTGACGTTATGGATGTTAGAGCGATTTTCCTTCGCCCGCTTCAAGAATATTTATAGTATAGTTAAGGTAATACATATTGGTAGACACAAAGTCTAATATTTCTTTTGTTTTACTTGGACTGTTAGTAGCTGTAATCATACGACTTCGTTTCACGGCTTTTTTTCAGACAGTTTGTAATCACTTTGTTATAGAGGTTTTGCATCACCACTTGATGGCAGCCATGTTAGATGGCAGGAACAAAGGTTGTTTATTGTTCTGCCATCTAAATACAAGCAGCCCATGCAGTATTATGGAATGGGCACGTGATGGTGCAAAACCTCTATGGACTTTTTCTGAGTCCAAGATTGTTGCACTTTTAATTAAAACGCACCTTGGTTTTGTTTGTCGTTTTTTCATGATTTCTTTCTAAGATAAAAAGAGAAAAACAGTATGTACAAATAGAAATGGAGGGAGGAGAAGGAGGGCGGAAGAATGAATAAAGTTTCGCGACAGATAACCAGGTAAACTAGATTAGAATGAATAAGAATATTATTTTTTTGCCGACAGGGTAAACCTACAAAGTTAATTTGTTATTATAATTAAACGAAATTTAAATCTATCAGGAGCACGCAATGAATTTGATAATTTAGATGAGTCAACAAGTCTTGGGTATGATACATTTTGATTGGATGAACTAATTCATGGTATTTCTCTCCTGTATTTGTAACTGCCTTAAGTGTAACGTTTTCCTCTCCATGTGTCAATGCGGTCCCATAATGCTCAATATATTTTTTGTTTAACTGTTGCTCATGAGAAGCTGAAGATGAATACAAGCCAAACAAAAAATCTTATTCTCAAGAGAATGACACGCGGTTTGAAGTTGGGAAACATTACATACTTGCCTAAGTGACATTATTAGTTTCAGTGAAGTTAAACTCACTGAAACTAATAATGTCACTTAGGAAATATCGATTAGCCAATCAGAGAACAAAATATTTTTTTTGGGGTTCTAGACGAAATATGAAAAGCAAGATTTTTCTCTAATCAAAGAAAGTTGTCTGACATAGAATGAGCAGAAAGTGTTTAGTATAACAGCAGTTAAACATTGCTGGTCGTCATGGACGCCATGTTGATTATTGTGTTGGATATCAGTTGACTAAGGTTTTCATTCGTTTCTTTTGTTATTTCATGCAACATGGCGGCCATGATTTTTCTTATTCCATGCTCTTCAGTATTGAAAATGATTGCATGGCCATCCACTGTTTATAAAATGAAATCATAAAATGCCACAAAATTTTGTGAGATGGAGTGATGTATGTCTTCTCAATCTCTAATGGCAAAACACAAATGCAAAACCCACTGGACTCTTAGTGTCCTCTCAATCTCTAATCAAAACACAAATGCATGGAAACTCCTTTTCTCAAGTGTTTTTTCAACAAAGTATGATGCCTCCAATTATAGTGCTTTCAATTACTCGGCCATGAATGATGAATGCATTGAATGGGGAAAAAATGAAGCTGAAGCTAAAATGGTTCTTTAGTGGAGATGTTCCAGAAGCTATTTTTATACATATCAAAACTAGAGCAAGTTCGATGGAAATAATTGGTGGATCCATTCAGTCACCTACCGTCGTCCTTCCTCTTCGTATTCTTCAAGTGCAAGAAAAAGATAGCCGAATGGACAACAGCTTTGAATATCTGATGGATAATGAACATGCTCACAACTACTGCTGCACATTCATGTCGTAATGCAGTTTAGACGATTTTTTTTTCAAAACTTACTTTACCTATCTATTTTTTTGTGCTAAATTTCCTTTAAAATAAACTTGTTCGTTGCTGACTGGCTTCTGAATAGCGGAAAACCTTCAAAAGTCCTATCTTCCTTCATTCTATCCGATAAAAACCGACTAACATTCCATCCAACTCCATATTCAAACTTGAAAACCACAAATTGTGATGAGTTCAGATCTAATGCCAGAGATTCAAAATATGAACCTGATTTGAAATTAAATTATTTATTCTTTGAAAAACCCCCCTTGTGGAGAATGACCTAAATATGCGATGTGTACCAAGACTCCAAGCCGGTTATGAAGTGATTTTTCACCTGGTGAAATATGTATTTTGGTAATTTAAGGTGTTATGAGGTAGATTTGTGTCGATTTAGATGTAAATGGAAACAACATACATCATGGTAGCAATCAACAAGCAGTTTGAGGCAGACGTCATGATTTTACAGGAATTGACCATTTGTATTATAGCGTCATAAACTACCATTACCAGAATCCATTGCGGTTTTTTATGGAACGTACAGCAGGTACAAGGTATGACATTCCGTAACACCTAAATGGCTTCCCATTGTCTTCTGGTAAATCGATCATCCCGATCACAAGACGTGTAATACAGTGTCGTTTTAGTATGCCTACAATGTTGCCATATAGTTCTCACTCATACCAAAATTGGTCTAACTGGCCAAATTCTCTTGCTATTCTTACAAAAATTCTCCGAAAAAAATCGATGAAAAAAATTCAAGAAGGAAACATTCTGTTAATGTAAGATTAACAAAGACAAATGGCCTATTGCAAATGGTCTATTATCAGCTTTGTGAACCCAGCAAATGCAGTAAGAATCATGTATGGCCAACACATCAAAAATACAACCTGCAGCAATTATTATTTACAGCTTGGTTTATATTAAAGCATTGTGGTGTTTCGGTGGGGAATGTAAATTGAGACACGTCAGGTTTGTTAGACGCGTTTAAGTCCCCCTTAACTCAGTGGAGTCGAGGTTTTTCCCTGCCTTGGTCACGCGAGAAGTGATCATGATCAGGTCAAGTTTGAAGCGGCTCGCGCGCGGGGAGGAAAAGTAATACTACTTTTTTTACTTTCGTGTGCTGCTTTACTCGCTCTCACTCCTCGTGCGACCAAAGCAGGAGAAAAACTCGAATCCACTGAATTAGGGAAAATATAGGGACTGTTAACAAATTTGTCGGTAATGGAAATATTTACGAATAACTCTTATCTAAAATATTTACAATGCTCATACCTTTAGTCTATCATGAGCAGAGTTGATCATAAAATATATATACAATATCATATAAATTATGTACAATTTAAAAATGATATTTACATTCGCTCTAAGTAGCACGCATAGAATCGTGCAATTGCCTTCTCGACAAAATATGATTTTGGGTCGATGTCATAATGACATTGTTGGCACGAACACACATAGGATCCAAGGGCACGTCTCTATGGAATGTATTGGAAACGACTTGATTGACTCAACTATAAATCAATCTATACACATATGCATTTCTATGGTGGTATCAAAATGATGATATTTATTTAACGTCCAGGATGGTCCCCTTAAGAGTTGGTTGGCTTTATTCTACCTTTTAACTTTGGCAAGAGAATTTTCTTCAGTTCAGGGCTGCATTTCTTATCGACTTCGTTGAATAGATTGGGTTTGTGGTTAGCGTTGTACGCTGACTCGAGTTTCTTCAGCGAAGCCTGAAATAAATAAACAATAAAATAAAAATAACTACAATAAATATTTGTTTAAATTGAAAATAAACCTCTTGCTTTCTGATTGGTTAGTTACACGGGGCGTACTAGTTTCTGATTGGTTGGTTATACCTTTCCTGATTGGTTGGCGAACGCGATTTCTGATTGGTTGGTGACCATGTAATCTGATTGATTGGTTACACCGCGGACCCGCTATTTTCTGATTGGTTGTGACCGCGATTTCTGATTTGCTTGTTCCGAGGACCTTTATTTCCTGGGCCTGCTTTTTATTACAATAATAATTTTTTATCATACCTCGTTACTACCAGCAATAATCCTCGCTACAGTACTCATATCTCCATCCTGTAGAGCATCGTGTATCTTATCGACTTGGTTCTTCTCTGGGTCTCGTAAACAAGCTACTAGAGTCAAGAGACCAGTTTGTAAGTCACCGTCCATCTCGCTTGTTATTGACTCTTCAATGTCACACTTTGCCCACTGAAATAATGAAGTCAATGTAATGTCGATAAGTTTTGACTTGAAACACAGGGAGCCCACCATAGATAAAATATACCTATTCATTTTTTCTAAGTGGGTTTCCTGAGGTGAAACTATCAGTAGATAATGTAATGATTAGGACTCGTTGGTTTTGCTGGTTTCCAATCATTCCCAAGGGGAGTGAAAAAACGAAAGGCAGGGCGGCCATGTTGGTTGATATAACAAAAGAATTCATTGACAATCTGTTAAATTTAACCAAGATGGCGGCTATGACGTCATGTGCGAACGAAGAATATTCTATCGTGCCGAATAAGTTACTTTCAGTTATAGGAAGTCGCAAGAAAATTGCTAGGTTTTCAAGTAACGCATTTTTAATTTTATTGTTGGTATTTGTGAACAAAAAAAATCAGTGAACTAACCCATGAGCCTGTAATCCAAGAGTACAGCGGTATCTAAAGAAAGGTTTCTATTCACTCACCTTGTTGTATTCAGGCAACATAGCTTGTAGCTGTGGAATACTTCTTGTTGTGAAGATCTCGATGAACTTATCCTCATCTGTTCCCCACGTCTTGATACCAGCCTGCAACAACAACAACAACCTTCAACTCAAACAGATTCTCTATGTCCTCTACCCACACCCCTCCCCCTAGAGTCTCTCTCTCCTTAGACTCTTAGGGGAGAAGTGGGAGAGGGGAGCATTTCTGGCCAGGTAATAATAGAACAAGCAATCATTTTAATATTTTAATACTGGTTCTTTTTGTAGTATTTCGCTATACAGTCGAATTCGAACCTCTGTAAAGCGATCATAGTGAGATTACTTACTATATCCAATATCATAATAACCCAAACTCACCTCAATCAATGTCTCAGCATCTTTGTGAGCTTGGTCATCATTGACTGACTTACTTTCGTCACGTTGACCCTGAAAATATTAAAGATAAATTGTTAATCTCTAATTCTGACTTGCACTGGTCGTCCATGGGCGGGGTGCGCGTGCGCATACGGTACGCGCGCGTATGCGATCCCGTCAACTATCCAGTCTTCTTTAAGTTACTTTTCTAAGAAAAGAACTCAGGTCTTAGGATGTAAATGATCTAACTTTTACCTGTAGTAAAGCAACGAGCAGTTTTTCAAAGTCTCCACTGGTTTCTGATTTCACGTCTTCTTCCAGAGATTTCCCATATTCTGTGATGAAAATAGCATCGATATTAAAACAGTTAAAAATAGATTAGTAAACACCTTAATGGTTCTATGCATCTAATTAATCTTTCTCTAAAAACCGCGAGGGAGATATTCTGAGATACACAGAAAACATTATGAATTACTTACGCTTTTTGTAGTCTTTCTTGATATTCTGGATCTCCTGATGGAAAACACAAACGATGTCTTTATATGTATTTTGGTTAAAAGAGACCAGAATTAACAGGCATAAAGAAAATATCTGCTTACATTGCGAAATCCATTTGCAATTGAAATGATGCAAGGGAGGAGCAAGATCTAGAGTGGGAGCAAGATCTAGAGTGGGAGCAAGAGTGGGAGCAAGAGAGGGAGCAAGGGAGGGAGCAAGGGAGGGAGCAAGAGAGGAAGCAAGAGAGGGAGCAAGAGAGGGAGTAAGAGAGGAACAAGGGAGGGAGCAAGAGAGGGAGTAAGAGGGGGAGCAAGAGAGAGAGCAAGAGAGGGAGCAAAAGAGGGAGGAATAAAAAACTTGATTCCCATTTATTCGAACTTACCGCATTGCTTCGAGAACACAGAATCTCTATAAGTACAGCCTCGTTTGTTCCTACACCCTGTTGGAAATATTGTATCATTTTTACACATTAATAGTTAGATAAAATAATGAACGATTTGCTAAGACGACTTAGAACACTTTTTTTCTAATCATAAAAAAACGCGCGTGCGTCAAAATGCGCGTAAAGATCTAAGGGAAATGTATATCTACCTTCATAGCTGAATGTAGTGTCCTCGCATCCGCCTGAGATGGTGGTAGAAGCAGGCCTGCGATTGCTTCCAGGAGATCTTTATCAATATTTGATTCTAGGACTTCCAGAAGATGCTGGAAAATAAGAAAAATATAGCAACTATGAGAGGCGTAAGAAATGTGTTACAAGTCGATAATATTTCCCGACAAAATAAGGGTACAAATTGTTTTTTCGTGAGTGGTAGAGTCAGGAATGTTCGACAGTTTCCCTTGAAGGATTTCATTTTGCGTTTCGCGCCAAAACTGTTGCCAGCTCCACTGATTGGATGGTTATCATTTATCAACCGACTGAAAAAAACCCGTAGGAAATTTGGCGCGCGAAGATATGGAAAGTAATCAGTCCAAACAACACAGAAGCAAGAGGAAAAAGGGACTTCTGTTTCACATAGTCTTCGTAGTTAAAATGAAGAATTTCAAAGTTGAACTTTCGAATAAGCCAGTTCATAGTTTAAGAATAGTTTCCAGTACGCATGCGATTTTATCCCGAATTTCTCACCTTCTTTTGTTTAAGAACAAAAGAAGGTTGTTTAAACAAAGAAGAGGTGAGAAATTATGGAAAAAATCGCACGCGTGCGCACTGAAAAAGATTCTTAATCTATGAACTGGTTTATTGCTAGTTTTCAATCATTCCCAAGAGAATTAAATAACAAAAGACACGGCGGCCATGTTGGAGGATATAACAAAAGAATTCCTTGACAATTCTTTTGTTAAGTTCCTCCAACATGGCCGACATGAAAACCATCAATACCTGGTGATGTTGTTTCTTGTAATCGTCGGAGAGTTTCTTCAGTTTCGGTTTTTCAGTAGCGTGACGGAGAACAATATCTTGGATTTTCTTTTTATCCTCAGCTATAAAACAAAATAATACGGTAACAAATGTATTCAAAACGATTGTTTGATATTATAATATCGCAGTGAGGGATGGATGAAAGAAATGCCATTCACGATCTTTTATCCATTCAATCATTTTTGTTTTGCTTTTTGTTTTTGTTTTGTTTATTTTTATTTCATATTATTTTTTTATTTCGTTTTAATCACATTTAGCTTCATTTCATTTTTTTCTGGCTTCATTAATTTCTTTTGTTCATTCCTTCCCATCTCTCTCCTGGTTTCATTTTCCATCCCTTCCTATTTCCTTTGCCACTTTATTTACTCCTTGACAAGCTATATTTATTTATACACTCCCATTTCTATCCATGTTTTTGACTGGTTGAACTATACTCGGATCCTTGTTGTTTGTTCCTCATCTGTTTACCCTCTACTACTGCTTATATGTACAGTATACAGTCCTAACGGGTAAATTACCCAGAACTTGCGTCATCCAAACTGCTCGCCAGTTTAAATCTTCGCCGTATGCTCGAGGCATAGTTTTAGCAAATTAAATGGGATCGAAAAAAGCGAGCTCAAGACGTGTTAGATAACATATGCGGCAGCTAGTAACTGGGAATTAATTATCCCCATCTAGGGGCGTAGGGATGAAGCCGATCAAACGACAACGCTTAGTCAAAGGACTGTATGTGTGTCACTCTCTTACGGTTTTTTTGTTTTTTTGTTTTTTTGTTTCAAATAAATGAATCATCCTACCTTGTACAGCCTTGTACAGTTGGCTAGTCTCGTCGTCCTTCTTTCCTTTTGCTGGTTCAGTCTGTTTCTTCGTTGGTGGTGCATGCTTGGACGGGGAGGATTTACCTTTGTCGGCCTTGACAGTGTCTTTACCTTTCACTTGGTTGCTCTGCAGGTTGCAAAGAAGAACCACAGGAAATTCTCATCAACTCAGGATAAAAGCGATTGATATATTCCGATGTTGTGATAACAGTATTATTTAAGCTAAAATTACAATCAGTTCCCATTAAAAGAAAAAGTATTTCGATGAAATCTTGCCCTCCTCGTTCCCAGGGTCTTCTCTTCTTTTTAAGATGCGAGAAGATAAGGCCCTGGGAACAAGATTGAATCTTACCTTGTGTTGTGGACTATCTTTTCCTAAAGGAAACAATATATAACATCAGAAGCGAATAGATTAAAAAGTTTATTTTGTTTATTAGCTAATCTATCTATATTTTTCTAACTTCCTTCATTCCTTAATTTTTTCATTCACCAATTGCACCAATTATCCATCCATCTATTCATCCATTTCATTGATTGATTGTATTGATTGACATACAAATTTATTCATTCATTTTTCATTCATGTTTAATAACAAACTTCCTCTCCTACCTTTACCTATTTTCCCCATCAATAGCTTCTTCAAGCTTTCACTGCACTTCTTCTGGACGTCTTCATCCAGGCTGGTATCATTAGCTTTCTTATACTCGTTCATGATTTCGGTAAGTTTGGCCTGTAAAACAATATAAATTGTGGATGCCAACTGCTTCATTTAATTATACTATAATTTACATAAAGAAGCAGGTCCTGAATCATAGGTTATATGGGCGAGGTCGAGGGAGCTTGAAATGCTTTGCTTTATTTTCCCGACATTTGGGATTCTGTGAGCTGTGTGTGTCTGACTTTTCTGTACATGCACTCGCTTCGTGCTTTCCATGGCAAATGGTACAGTGTTTGTTCCGCAATTGCCCCGCACAGGGTATATATCAAAGATCCAGACTTGCTAGCTAGCTGGCTTGAAGAAAAAAGTTTATCATACCTTGTCACTGGTCAGAATCAAGCGTGCAGCAGTATTTGTGTCGCCATCTTGAAGAGAACTGTGTAGTTTATTGGAGTAAAACTGACGGGGGTTACGCATGCACTTTACTGGAATGAAAAACATTTGACAGGTAAGGACATGTAACTATACTTTTAATGAAGCAAGCAATAGGATCAAAGTCCGATACATGACAGAATGAGCTATTCCGAGGTTGAGGGGAAAACTGGGTCGAGTTTGCGTTGCAGTGCATTGTGGGACTGTTTAAGAGACGAAATAGACGCCATCTTGGAAATACGTTCCATTAACAGTAAAAGACTAGACTACCATCCCAACTTGACCCAGTTTTTTCTTCAACCGCCGAATACCTAATACAAACCTAAAATAAGGAGTCCTTTTTCCAAGTCTCCAGTCATCTCATTTTCAATCGATTCTTCAATTTCAACTTCAGCCAACTGTATGAAAATTTGACAAAAGTTAATTAATTAACTTAACTTTGACATTTTGGTTCAGGCGTTTATCATCAATATAAAACCCAACATGTGAGTTGAGCGTCGTGTGCATAGAATATTGAATGTNAGCAAGAGAGGGAGCAAGAGAGGGAGTAAGAGAGGAGCAAGAGAGGGAGCAAGAAAGGGAGCAAGGGAGGGAACAAGAGAGGGAGCAAGAGAGGGAGCAAAAGAGGGAGGAATAAAAAACTTGATTCCCATTTATTCGAACTTACCGCATTGCTTCGAGAACACAGAATCTCTATAAGTACAGCCTCGTTTGTTCCTACACCCTGTTGGAAATATTGTATCATTTTTACACATTAATAGTTAGATAAAATAATGAACGATTTGCTAAGACGACTTAGAACACTTTTTTTCTAATCATAAAAAAACGCGCGTGCGTCAAAATGCGCGTAAAGATCTAAGGGAAATGTATATCTACCTTCATAGCTGAATGTAGTGTCCTCGCATCCGCCTGAGATGGTGGTAGAAGCAGGCCTGCGATTGCTTCCAGGAGATCTTTATCAATATTTGATTCTAGGACTTCCAGAAGATGCTGGAAAATAAGAAAAATATAGCAACTATGAGAGGCGTAAGAAATGTGTTACAAGTCGATAATATTTCCCGACAAAATAAGGGTACAAATTGTTTTTTCGTGAGTGGTAGAGTCAGGAATGTTCGACAGTTTCCCTTGAAGGATTTCATTTTGCGTTTCGCGCCAAAACTGTTGCCAGCTCCACTGATTGGATGGTTATCATTTATCAACCGACTGAAAAAAACCCGTAGGAAATTTGGCGCGCGAAGATATGGAAAGTAATCAGTCCAAACAACACAGAAGCAAGAGGAAAAAGGGACTTCTGTTTCACATAGTCTTCGTAGTTAAAATGAAGAATTTCAAAGTTGAACTTTCGAATAAGCCAGTTCATAGTTTAAGAATAGTTTCCAGTACGCATGCGATTTTATCCCGAATTTCTCACCTTCTTTTGTTTAAGAACAAAAGAAGGTTGTTTAAACAAAGAAGAGGTGAGAAATTATGGAAAAAATCGCACGCGTGCGCACTGAAAAAGATTCTTAATCTATGAACTGGTTTATTGCTAGTTTTCAATCATTCCCAAGAGAATTAAATAACAAAAGACACGGCGGCCATGTTGGAGGATATAACAAAAGAATTCCTTGACAATTCTTTTGTTAAGTTCCTCCAACATGGCCGACATGAAAACCATCAATACCTGGTGATGTTGTTTCTTGTAATCGTCGGAGAGTTTCTTCAGTTTCGGTTTTTCAGTAGCGTGACGGAGAACAATATCTTGGATTTTCTTTTTATCCTCAGCTATAAAACAAAATAATACGGTAACAAATGTATTCAAAACGATTGTTTGATATTATAATATCGCAGTGAGGGATGGATGAAAGAAATGCCATTCACGATCTTTTATCCATTCAATCATTTTTGTTTTGCTTTTTGTTTTTGTTTTGTTTATTTTTATTTCATATTATTTTTTTATTTCGTTTTAATCACATTTAGCTTCATTTCATTTTTTTCTGGCTTCATTAATTTCTTTTGTTCATTCCTTCCCATCTCTCTCCTGGTTTCATTTTCCATCCCTTCCTATTTCCTTTGCCACTTTATTTACTCCTTGACAAGCTATATTTATTTATACACTCCCATTTCTATCCATGTTTTTGACTGGTTGAACTATACTCGGATCCTTGTTGTTTGTTCCTCATCTGTTTACCCTCTACTACTGCTTATATGTACAGTATACAGTCCTAACGGGTAAATTACCCAGAACTTGCGTCATCCAAACTGCTCGCCAGTTTAAATCTTCGCCGTATGCTCGAGGCATAGTTTTAGCAAATTAAATGGGATCGAAAAAAGCGAGCTCAAGACGTGTTAGATAACATATGCGGCAGCTAGTAACTGGGAATTAATTATCCCCATCTAGGGGCGTAGGGATGAAGCCGATCAAACGACAACGCTTAGTCAAAGGACTGTATGTGTGTCACTCTCTTACGGTTTTTTTGTTTTTTTGTTTTTTTGTTTCAAATAAATGAATCATCCTACCTTGTACAGCCTTGTACAGTTGGCTAGTCTCGTCGTCCTTCTTTCCTTTTGCTGGTTCAGTCTGTTTCTTCGTTGGTGGTGCATGCTTGGACGGGGAGGATTTACCTTTGTCGGCCTTGACAGTGTCTTTACCTTTCACTTGGTTGCTCTGCAGGTTGCAAAGAAGAACCACAGGAAATTCTCATCAACTCAGGATAAAAGCGATTGATATATTCCGATGTTGTGATAACAGTATTATTTAAGCTAAAATTACAATCAGTTCCCATTAAAAGAAAAAGTATTTCGATGAAATCTTGCCCTCCTCGTTCCCAGGGTCTTCTCTTCTTTTTAAGATGCGAGAAGATAAGGCCCTGGGAACAAGATTGAATCTTACCTTGTGTTGTGGACTATCTTTTCCTAAAGGAAACAATATATAACATCAGAAGCGAATAGATTAAAAAGTTTATTTTGTTTATTAGCTAATCTATCTATATTTTTCTAACTTCCTTCATTCCTTAATTTTTTCATTCACCAATTGCACCAATTATCCATCCATCTATTCATCCATTTCATTGATTGATTGTATTGATTGACATACAAATTTATTCATTCATTTTTCATTCATGTTTAATAACAAACTTCCTCTCCTACCTTTACCTATTTTCCCCATCAATAGCTTCTTCAAGCTTTCACTGCACTTCTTCTGGACGTCTTCATCCAGGCTGGTATCATTAGCTTTCTTATACTCGTTCATGATTTCGGTAAGTTTGGCCTGTAAAACAATATAAATTGTGGATGCCAACTGCTTCATTTAATTATACTATAATTTACATAAAGAAGCAGGTCCTGAATCATAGGTTATATGGGCGAGGTCGAGGGAGCTTGAAATGCTTTGCTTTATTTTCCCGACATTTGGGATTCTGTGAGCTGTGTGTGTCTGACTTTTCTGTACATGCACTCGCTTCGTGCTTTCCATGGCAAATGGTACAGTGTTTGTTCCGCAATTGCCCCGCACAGGGTATATATCAAAGATCCAGACTTGCTAGCTAGCTGGCTTGAAGAAAAAAGTTTATCATACCTTGTCACTGGTCAGAATCAAGCGTGCAGCAGTATTTGTGTCGCCATCTTGAAGAGAACTGTGTAGTTTATTGGAGTAAAACTGACGGGGGTTACGCATGCACTTTACTGGAATGAAAAACATTTGACAGGTAAGGACATGTAACTATACTTTTAATGAAGCAAGCAATAGGATCAAAGTCCGATACATGACAGAATGAGCTATTCCGAGGTTGAGGGGAAAACTGGGTCGAGTTTGCGTTGCAGTGCATTGTGGGACTGTTTAAGAGACGAAATAGACGCCATCTTGGAAATACGTTCCATTAACAGTAAAAGACTAGACTACCATCCCAACTTGACCCAGTTTTTTCTTCAACCGCCGAATACCTAATACAAACCTAAAATAAGGAGTCCTTTTTCCAAGTCTCCAGTCATCTCATTTTCAATCGATTCTTCAATTTCAACTTCAGCCAACTGTATGAAAATTTGACAAAAGTTAATTAATTAACTTAACTTTGACATTTTGGTTCAGGCGTTTATCATCAATATAAAACCCAACATGTGAGTTGAGCGTCGTGTGCATAGAATATTGAATGTAGCGGTGGTGTGTGTAAAGAGATTTATCTATTTTATTAATGAACTTGTTCTGGACTTAAAACTTCACTGTTATTCCCCCCCCTCCCCCCCCACGCACACACCACCGACCACGCCCACATCCAGCAACCCCCCAGCAAACTTAATGTTGATTATCTTCTAATGCTCATTGACTTTTCCCGATAGTTATCCTCGCATCACCAAGATAGCCTGAGAATTAATACGTTCTTCGCTATCTCTAAATCTAACTTGGCTACGATGCGCTGGAGATAGATGCCACAGCTAACGACAAGGCGCCAATGTTTCTACATGGATGATCATACAAACCTTTTTGTACTCCACAAAAACCGCGTTCAGCTGTGCAGGGTTGCGCTTTGTTAGAATACTGATGAAGGTGTTCTCATTCGTTCCAAACGTCTTGGCACCGGCCTGCAAAACGAAGGGCATGATTTACCACTCAATTAGAGTATAGACAACGCGGTCAATTAGAGTATAGACAACGCAGTCAATTAGAGTATAGACAACGAGGTCAATTAGAGGATAGACAACGCGGTCAATTAGAGTATAGACAACGCGGTCAATTAGAGGATAGACAACGAGGTCAATTAGAG
>NW_022261371.1:148706-161978 GCF_009602425.1 Actinia tenebrosa
ATAGACAACGCGGTCAATTAGAGTATAGACAACGCAGTCAATTAGAGTATACACAACGCGGTCAATTAGAGTAGAGACACCGATGTCAATTAGAATATATAGACAACGAGGTCAATTAGAGTATAGACAACGCGGTCAATTACAGTATAGACAACGCAGCAGCCATAATGACTTAAACAACAGATTTCCCCCGCGCGGCCTCGCATTCAAAATCTCTTGACAATAAGATTCTTTGTTCAAGTTGTCTTATTCCATATTCATGTGCCTTCTCGTGCGCAACCGTTAAACTAAGAAATGATACTTTAGGGAATGACACGTGGTGTGAAATGGGACAACATTACTTGATCACGCACAAGCTTATAAGGGTCTATTTGCATTGGAGAGAGAAGTTTCTAAAATTGAAGCCCTTTTTTCGCGCAAGGTCTAGATATCATCACATCCTAACCTGGTATAATGCTTCAGCATCTTTCTTGGATTGTGCTTTGTCAACTTTATCTGATTCGTCACGACTTCCCTACAACAAAACAGTTTACGACATGGAATTATATAAAATTATACTTTCTTACAGACTAGTGCTCAAATATAAATGCGCTTTCGCACTAATTGGGCGGGACACTTTTCACTCACACAATCTACCATTTCATTCGATGTTCTATGCACACAGCGCTCAAATGACATGTTGATGTTTACGGAGGGAGGAAACCGGAGAAACCGGAGAAAACCCTCATAGCATGGGAGAGAACAACACATCAAACGAACTCAACCCGGAATGTTGGACTCGCAGCGGTGAAAGACGACGTGTTAGTATACTGACCCATGTTACTCATGCCAGGTAATACTTTAAGAACAGCAATCCTTGTTCTTTATCAACAATACATCATTACGATATCATCAAATCACATTTATCATTAATACAATCGATTACTAATAGCATGTATCATGATTACAGCAGTTTTTCATACCTTCAGCAGTTCCAATAGCAGATCTTCAAAGTCTCCACTTGTGTCGCTCTTGATATCTTCCTCAAGGCTAGTGCCGTACCCTGTATTCAAACATGATAGAGTCAATAATGGTAGATTAAGGGCAAAACATACCAAAACGACTACCGGTCTGATTCTATAAGTCGTACATACTTACTTTTCCTGTATGCTTCTTGGATGTCCGCTAGTTGCTGTAAAGAAAATTGCGGTAATTAAATATATATATATATAACTTTTATTAGTTCTTCGTTTCATTGTGCAGAGACTGTTGTATTCCACGGCACGCAGCACCGTCACGGTATGGGATGGACGACATCCTTAGAACCAATCACAGAGCACGAGATCGCTAACTATCCAATGAAAACAGTGAGAACGCTCAGACAGGACACAGTCACGATCACGGCACCCCAAGGCAAGCAGTTACCGTGCGTTTTCACCCGAATACCAAATCTGCGCTAATCATTGAATCAGAATGACCGAGAGAAAGCAAGAGCACATCACAACACTGCTGAGGTTACCGTGCGACACCTACTTATCCGCGTGTTTTTTTACAGACATGAAACATGTTCTCTCTGAGTGTGCAAGTCCTTTAAGGTCAAGAAACATATAGTTCATAAGGTATTAACTGTCTATTATTTCTCAATTGACACGGTTTTCTTTGTTATTCACAAGGCTTTATTTTTGTTATAGCCCTCATTATAAATGCGAGGTCAATATATAGTTAGTTATTAACCCGGTTAATAGAGAGTTTTAGATTGATTTTTTTTCTCCCCGCAAACGGCAAACGTGACCACGTTTTCATCGTTTTCCTGTATTTTACTTAACCTCTTGCAGACTTTCTAACCAAAGACAAATATTCTTTTGTTTTTCTACTACTTGAACTTTTTTGCGATTTTTTCTCAGCTATTTAAAATAATTTTTCACTGGTCAACTGACGCTTCACGTTTGCCGTGAACGTAAATCTAAAACTCTCTAATAGAGAGTCATACAGGTACACTTACTGATGCGCTTCTTGTACAAAGAATTTCGAGTAGCATATCTTCATCTGTGCCGATACCCTGAAATAAGGTACAAACATGTTGTTACGTGTGGAAGAAAGGGTTAAACGCATCATAAAGTATGTGTTTACGAACGAAAACGTATGTGTTTGGACAGGGTCTTAGGCTTTCATTAATCTAGCGCGTTTAGTAGTAATATCAGGATGCCCTTGCGCGACAGACGACCCTGGCGACTTCTTATCACTTCTCACTGGATTGGAATAAAAAACGTTTACAAAGTTTATCGAGAGAAAAATTTGTGATTTTTTTCCTGTTAGACTTGTATTCAATGTAATTTTCAAAGGGGTGTATCCACGTCTATTTAAACGCGTAGTAATAGTGCGTCAAGATCATAACACTCCTCATTTGGACGATTGAATATTATAGGGTCTTACATACTTTAGTTGCTTCGTAGAGACATTTTGCTTCGTACTCAGGTGCTGAACCAAACAAACACTCCAGAGGTTCCTGAAGATCCTCGTCATCCACGACAGACTTTATAGCATCTAATAATCCCTAGAGAATAAAATAGTTTGTCAGAGAATAAGCTTGCTATCTTTGATAGCAAGGAATCCGGAAATTGAAGTCCGGGGTTGTTAATATAGGAAATCGCACGACCTCGAGAACAATCCGGAATTTGTGGTGATGTTTTGACACGTCTAATTTGAGAACTTTCAAAACATCACGAGTATCTATAAATACACCCAGAGTCTTTATTTCTTACTGCGCATGCTCGATGAACAACGAAAACGAAATATTTTTCCGTCGAGCATGCGCAGTAAAAAATAAAGGGTCTGGGTACGAGAATAAGCACGGGTCGCATTGGTGAGAGGTGGCGCATGCGCAGCACATTTTCGAAGTGTCAAGATCACTATTTTTTAAAAGCCTCACTTGTTCGTATTCCTTCTGGTATTTGTCTTGGAGTTTTTGTATTTTCTTGTCATCGTTAACATTTTTTGATAAGATAGCAATTATATTGTCCTTGTTCTTGTCTGCAATGTATAAAGGAAGAACAAAATTAGTCGTCATGCAGCGCAGGGGGACCATCTAGAAATACAGAGCAATAAACATATTGATAATGAACCTTTCTCATCACATTTGTCATAAGACTGGATTATCCTGAGTTATTCTCCAAAACTGATTATAAAGTCAATTGCAATAATGATCGACTTTAATATCTCGTTAAGTCAGGCTACCAACGTATTTCTATATAGAGGGATAGTCACTCAAGAAAATACGAATTTCAAGGCGGGTGTAACGTTGAGAGGGCATACGCACTTTCCGGTACCCCTTACTGTCCATTGTTTTGACTCCCTTTCCTCTAGAGTAGGGTGGGGCGATTTTCTCTATTGCTAGCCATAGCTCATTACCTTGTATAGCTTGGTGTAACTCATCGATGTCCTTCTGGCTGACATCCTTCTCTTCTTTCACTGGCTCGGATTTCTTCTCTTGTTTCTTTTCACTTTTCTTTTCCTGTTCTTTCTTCTTTCCTATTGCTGGTAATTTCTCTCCTTCTTTGCTTTTTCTTTGGTTGTCTTTTTTGCCCTGCGAGAATATATTTTCAAATATTTTAAAGCTAGGAAAGCGTGAACTTCAGCAGCAGGGAAAGTTTTCGAGAGTCGCAAAGTTTGGGCCAGGGTTGGGGATGAACGCGCGAATTTTGGCGCGAAAGTTCCCGCCAAATCTATAGCAGCTTCATGGTATAAACCCTCTCTCTCTAAATCATGGCTTTCCAGTTTCCTGTTTGTGAGCACAATAATCGGGGCGAGGGTGATGTGCAGGTGTTTAGCGCGAAAGTTCCCGCCAGATCCACAGCAACTCCATAGTTCAAGCCAACCCTTCTGAACTATTGCTTTCCTGTTTCTAGTTGGTTTGAGATTGTACTGCAAATAGAATACTATAGACAAGGGCGGTGCTTGAAGAGGGACTAGGGAGTCATTGTTTCTCGTATCGTTGCTTTAAAATATATTGTTATGGGAATATAGGCCTGATATTTTACATCCATAATTTATGTAATATGAATATCTTTTTTTTTTTTTCGATTTTAATTTAAATCTACCTTTTCCTTATCTTTTTTCTTTCCCCCTGCTTCTATTAAAGAAAAGATATTATTTTACGATTAAAAAAGTGAATAATAAAAGGATAGAAGGACGGAAGAGAGGAGGAAGGAAGTACTGAAGTTACAAGGAAACACACAATCATTGATCTTATACTATCTTTCATATAATGTGTGAATAATTTGCATTAAAAATCACTTTTTTATTTAAGTGTCTAGTCGTTCTAGCGCTTTTGCACTAATAGTCCCCTTCACATGTGAATAACTGTCCAAGGTGTTAAAAAAGGTCTCTATCGTTGCAAGCTCACCGTTCTCCTCGCTTCGATGCAAAGGCAAGGCTACTTTTCAAGATGGCACAGGGAACTGTGAAGGGGACTATAGGGGACACTTTTTCACTCACACGCACAATCACTACATTCAATATTCTATGCACACAACGCTCAGCTCATTGACATCGGCACAGAATACTAACATACGAATTTCTCAAGTGACTAAGGCGAATTCTAATAGATATAAAGTATTTCTAACCTTTGCCAAGTTTTGCAAGAAGCATTTGCTTCAGATCTCCGCTGCATTTCTTTTCAATGTCATCAGCGAAATCGACCTTGTTAATTTTCTTGTACGCTGAACACAACTTTTCTAACTGTGCCTGGAATAAAAACCATTTACGTCAGGATTTTCAAAATAACCTGTCTCTATCATTGCAAGCTCACCGTTCGTCTCGCTTCGATGCAAAGGCACAGCTACCTTTCAAGATGGCGCAGGGAACTGTGAAGGGGACTATTCCTATTAAAATACCGAGGTACGTTTTTTATTGGACAGGGAGGACTGGGGCATCAAAGGGGAGGGTCGTACTGAGTAAATACTCAGGGCAAAAAATATCGGTATGCCATCAGACAATGTCCGGCAAAATTTGGAACCTTGTCTGGTCAAATCTTTGTCATACCGGTCATTTTGGCAAAACTGTTTGCTCTTTTTTTCTCAATAGATCTCTTTACATTGAGCGTAATGACACGTGGTCTGAAATGGGAAAATATTACGCCCAAGAAAGTCTATTTGGCAGGTCAAAAATATTATCAAATTCAATAAAAACCGAGTAAGTAAGGAGTGTTACCTTATTCATAGGTAAAATAATCCGTGCAACAGCTTCAGTGTCGCCATCTTTTATCGCCTTGGTTATCTTGTCAGCTTGTGCCCCCGATGGATTTCGGGAATGTTTGACTACAAATATTAAATTAAAAGGGGCAATTTGTGAATAGTATATTCCCTTGGACATGTTAAAGTTGGGTGCTTTGCGGCCGCGCTTAGGTTCCAAACAGACCAGTTTGGAATTCCAAATTACCACTGTGTTCCTTTACAGACTCATTTACTCAGGCTTAGCCTCGCATCAGTGTTTAAATATTCACAAATACCAACGGTAAAGTAAAGAGTACACAACTTCAACAATACAAACACTTTGAAACTCGACGGAACTTGACAGGAACACGTGAATATTCTTCACAAACTCGAGGCTAACCCTGTGCAAATGAGTCTGTAATCAAGAAACACAGCAGTAATTTGGAACTCGAAATGGGTCTATTTCCTGGATCACGTGATGGCAGCCATGAGAGGAGGCACAATTAACGTAAATCAGATTAGACCAGATTTAATTGCTCCTGACTCCTGTCATGACTGCCATCACGTGACTTCGACTGTTTCACTTTGCGTTTGGGTTTGAAAAACGAATATCATATAAAAGGGCAGACTTGGTTAATTTAAGAAAAACGTGTTTACCGAGGGCTAAGAAAGTTTTCTGTAAATCTCCATCCATTTCTTTGTCAATCGATTCTTCGATGTCCATTTTTGCTAACTATCAAAACAAAAATCAACAAGGTTAGAATTCGTAGAACATCGATGAGGAAACAACCTAGACGAGACTGAAACCAAAACCAAACCAAACCACCGCAGATAGTTCATATGTTGGGCTGATCGGTTCGAGGTTGCAATTGGCTCTTCACCCGATAGAAAAACTGAGTATTATTATTTGATTTATGATTTATGAACTAATGAGTACCATATTAAACTTGTATGATATGATATTTGATTAGCAAGACAAGACATGCACATTTTCTATCTAGTATAGACTGCAAACAGACAAACAAACAAACAAACAAACAAACAGACAAACAAACAAACAAACAAACAAACAGACAGACAGAAAGACTGACAGGCATACAGACAATTTAAATCGGAGTTTTGTCATTTATACTGAACGGTGTACGTCAACTTAAGATCCAAATTAGCCTGCGTAGCGGCTCTTCGGAGCGAATGGGGATGAGGGAAGGGGAGGAGGATTGGGGACGGGAGATCTCTCCTTCTCCCTCTTCCCCAATCCCCAATCCCCTTTCCTTCCTTATCCCCAATCCCCCTCCTAAGAGCCGCTACGCAGGCTAGATCCAAATAAAATTAGTTCTCTTCGTTATGCCTCATTTTCTTTCCCCTCCCTCCCTTTCCTCCCCTCATCGCTAACACACGTCTAACATTCACTTACTTTCCGATACTCAGGATACATGGCAGCAAGTTGTGGCAGACTTCTCTGTGTGAAGATACGTATGAATTCTCCCTCGTCTGTTCCCCAACTCCCAACACCAGCCTGAAACAACAAACACATACCACACTATAGCACATTGCCAGGAACTGGAAATAAATGGTAGCTGCGTCGAACCTTAGTGACCAATAAATGGTAATAATAATGCTAGTAGAGTGTTAGCAATAATACCAGATTGTTCTGGATTCTAGAAACTTTATAATGAATGCGCTGGTAAAATCTTACTTCCATCAAGTCTTCTGCGTCTCTTTTCGCCATATTTTTATCTACTCCTTCTGCTTCTTCTCTTTGACCCTAGACAAAAAATAGTTGTACAATTTCTCATTGATTTTCAACAATAAGGAAATGTGGTTAGACCATAAATGATTTCAAATGAATACACCTTTACTTGTAGAATATGTGATTTATAATTTTTGACCACAAAAAAAAAAAACGATGGTATTTCTACACTAAAGATATCCCATGTGCATCCCATGACACGAATGAAAAACGTCTTCGCACGCTCTAAATCCGTATGCAAATTAGTCAGAAAAACGTCTTCATGCTATTGCAAAAATATGTAAATTTAACCTTCAAACGTGCCTGTAAATTGGACTACATAAAATGCCAAAGCGTTGTGTCCACGCTTGAAACTTAAGGCCAATTTTTTCATATTGTGTTTGTTAATACAGTATCTTGCTCTCATAAAAGCATACTCGCGGAATTTTTTGTATGCTCGGAGAAAATAAACATTTATTTTCTCACTCAAACTCTTCTAAATTCTTAGAAAACGTGCTGAAATACGCGCATGCGCAAACGTTTTTCTCTAGTGTCGCATCCCATAACATATTAATCAATAACACGCATGCGCATTGATCCGTTGGCTTGCTTACCTTGCTCAACTCAACAAGAATCTTTTCCACGTCGCCACTTGTGTCTCCTCTAAGATCATCCTCCAGAGATCGATGGAATTCTGACGAGAAACATATCACGTGATCACTGTGCAGTTCATTAATTGCGCAGTTTGGTTGCGCATGTCAGTCACGTGCGTGATGTCAATTGATCATGTGATCGTGTTGCGCGGGAAATTTACTTCAACGTTTATTAGAAAAATAACAGTTCTAGGGAAAGTTTTGTGTGTGATGATCAAAGGTGCACAACAGCTTCCTGCGCAC
Organism: Actinia tenebrosa; assembly: GCF_009602425.1. Next base: position 156,521 of record NW_022261371.1, read on the forward strand.
GTCTAGGATAATGAGAATCAACAGTGCAGAGTTTAACACCTAACCCTTCCATGATTCCATGTTGTTTCAACTATAGCATTAAAGAATCTCAGACACTTACGTTTATGGTACTCTTCTCTAATGGCTTCCAGTTCCTAGCAGGCGAAAAAAAGAGGGACAAGATTTTGTTTTATTAGTTAGTTTAGTTTATTTGTGTAAAGCATCTATTGAGTTCAGGCGAGTACGGTATCTCTCTTTCCTTTTGTCTTTCTTCCTGATTTGAAAACGTGCAGAATTTAATAGACTTTAACTTTCGTATGCAAATTGCCTATTTCAGACCACGTGACATTCCCTAAGAATTATTCTTTATGATGAAAATCTTAAAATATTTCCATATGAAAGAGTGATTTCCCAAGAGTGGCTCCACATGGTCTATAACTATTGAAGTTTACGTAACTATCTGTATTTTTTCATTGAAAAAAACAAATGTATTTTATGACCTGTTTACCACAGGTAACCCGGTAATTCCACGTTATTTTGATTCATGTTTATTTGGGACCATACCTCCAGACATCGAGTGCCGAAGCGCAGTATGGCAGCGCGAAGCATTTACGGCTATGCCGGAGATTTCGACCCCGACACCGCTATCCAGTGACTGATCAGGAAGCTCGGCCGAAGCCTAAGGGAGAGGTTAGTCGGCCCCTAGACCGTAGATGATTAACCCCTTTTTGTTTTAGCTTCGCACCAGTGTCCCAAGATGTGCAAAAGGGACAGCATGGTGGTCTTTAGCAAGGGGGGGTCCTTGCTATGAACAGCGATTTTCAGTTTGTCTCTTTGGTAACTAAGCTCCTGAAGGCACTTCAAACCATGTGGGAGGCGCAAGTTAGATGTTGGACATGCGCATAGTATAGGGAGAGCTTTTTTGACGTCACAACATGATAATCTGTTTCAGTACCTCGCGTTTCTGACGAGTAGATGCATGGATTGAGTTTGTATGTCATTAATGCACTAGAGTACCACAGCCGACAAGAGAATATGAAGTACTTAATATTTTCTTGCAGCCGAATAATCTCATTCCTAGTCAATCATGCTTCTATAGAGCCCATCTATGAAGCTACAACTTGCCTTGTTATTTCGTGTACATAAAATCTCGATTATCGTATCCTCGTCTGTGCCAAGACCCTTAGAAAAAGAATAACGAGAAATATTTAGTTAACAACATTCACAAATGAAGCTTCTCGCACCGCGCGCTCACAGCCTCCGTTAAGTGAGGTAGCGAGTGCGACTTCATATACGCTCTGTTTTAATACCTTTATTGCCTCATTTAATCTCTTTGCATCCTCCTCAGCTGCAGAAGATGACAAGGACTGAAGAACACCTTGAGCATCTTCATCAAGATAAGGTTTAACATCTTCCAGTAGGTCCTATAATACACGAAACAAATGTAACGCGTACTTTGTTACGCATTTATTAAGGCTCGTCTTCAGAAAAGTTTTTGTTTGGCAAAGGACTGACAAAGAAATTTTTGTGAAAAAACAACTTATCACGCCTCCAGAGGCAGTGAAAAATATGCCATTTCTTAGGCCCCGTCCACACGTATCCGGAAATTTTTGTATCCGCAAAAAATAATTTGCGAATACAAAAATTTCCGGATACGTGTGGACAGGGCCTTAAGATAGAATCACCATCTATGTAAGTTTCAAAACTTTTTTGTCATTCGGATTGATATAGTTTGTCACGACATCCTACCTTGCCATACATTTCCTGGTATTTGTCACGCAACTCTTGCAGTTTCTCTCGTTCAGATGTTCTACCAAGTATTTCTAAGATTTTCTCTTTATTTTCATCTAAAAGCGATAAGAGCATAAAATTAGCTGAATAAAGTCGTTAAAAATGTCATTCTATTCTTTCGTTCATTATTTCATTCGGATCTATCTGACCGTCCCTAGTCCGTACGTCCGTCAGTATGTTCTTCGTTCATCAGTCGTCCATCTATCTGTCCGTCCGTCCGTCCGTCCGTCCTGTTCGTTCATTCGTTAGTCCATCGTTCCGTTCCTTCGTTCGACTGTTTGTTCGCTATTCGGTCGGTCGTTGTTCCGTCCGTCGACCGTCACTAGTTTATCTTCCACGGGTTCTCAGCCATCTGAAGGATACTCACCTTTGATTGCTGCCCGCAGCTCCTCGGCGTCCATTATCGCATCTTGTTCAGAATAACCCTCGTCTTTTTTACAAGCTTTTTTCTTTCCTTGTTTATTGTCGATGGGTGGCAAACTGATGTTGTCTTCTTCATCACTACTTTTTTTGTCCTTTTTATCTCTTTCTGGTGTTCCCTAAATTCAAAATACAACTTATGCTTAGGGACTTTCACGTTTGAAATATTGTTTTAAAAAACCAACGAAGTTTAGCCCTTTGAGGCTCGTAATAAACAACTTCGACGATACGGCGGCCATCTTGCCAGGGGGCAAAGCAAAACAAAGATGACAGAAAATATGTAGAGCTTCGTGTGATTGTCTATCTTTCATGGGTAAAGGTGATCGATGTGCCGACTTAATCCATCTTTTGTTGTATAATCTTGTGGTGAGCTGTTTATATCTATCGACGTCATTATTGTAACAAAGCTTTGTATTTGCCCCCTGGACGCCCCATAATGCCTTGTGATCCAAGATGGCCGCCGTATCGTCGAAGTAGTCCATTACGTTACTGACTGGTGGCACTGGAGGCAGACTGTCTGTGTCGTCTTTGTCTTCGTCGCTGTTCCCCTCACTAGATTTTTCTGGCTCAATGTCCTGAAAAACAAACCCACGGATAATTAAATTGAGAGTTAACCCAGAATCTCGTTCTATCAGCAAATCGATCAAGATTTCTCTAGTGAACCTGGCTAGAAAAAAAAGCACAATGGGTTTGATTCTCATCAGGGACTCAGATATTTTATTTCAGAGTTCCTTTCCCTTCGCTGTGACACAGTGAATAATTTTTTTTATCTTCTACGATTTCTGTTGTAATTTTTCAAAAAAGTATATCCAAGCCTTATTTTCAGCCATTCTGACATTTTGCAGTTCACAGCATACTTATTTTACTTTCAAATTTTTTCCCCCCTTAGTATTAGCTACAGAATCACTAATCGGAGTCAAAACCACATGGGAACGTTCACTTTTTCTGCTTGTGCTCATGCTATATGACGAGCGGATAAACTACTTAGCTTCCGACTCCGATTGCAACGCGAAAACCAGCATTAAAAAGTAGGCTGTAGATGCTCCACCGACTAATTTCATGGATTCCTGAATACCCTAAATTCCAGATTCCATTTTATCTAATAAAGCATAACAGATGTAAATTTTCCGAGAGAGAGGTAGAGAGGGGGGGTGTAACTCTACAAAGATCTAGAAATACTTACTTTATATTCTACAGAATCATAATCTTTGGTTGTATTTTCCATCATTGATATATAGTATAAATGCTTCTTGTAGTCTTTTTCCTAAAATACAAAATACAGTAATTTCTCTCTTCAACTTACTAAAGAACACATAAGGTATTATGGGATCCCTGTGGAAGATTTTTCCACAGGAATTCCAGTTTGCGTCATACAAAGTACATACCCAATCATCGGTATCGTAGTATGATTGTACTTTCTTTAATCGTTCTTCCATGAGCTGCAAAACATAATAATTATCGGCAATAAGATGATGGATAGATGGATGGATTGGTGGGTGGGTGGGTGGATGGATGGATGGATGGGATGGGATGGATGGATGGAATGGGATGGATGGGTGGGTGGGTGGGTGGGTGGGTGGATGGATGGATGGATGGATGGATGGATGGATGAACAGTATTACCCTATTCTCCTGCTCTATTCTTCTTTGTCTCCTTGCTCTAAATCGTTTCATCCTATCATTACTAAAAAAGAGTATGGTACATATTTCATTATATAAGAACATAAAACTATTCATTTTAAAAGTATTTGAAAATACTTGACAAAGATGTAGGGACTTAGGATTTTGGCTGGATGCTTTCCAATTTCAGACATCATGTTTTAACCTGCTACTCATAAAAGTACTGAGAATAGAAATTTATATCTCTTACGAATAAATATTAATAATCAAGAGATAAGGTTCTAATCTGATTGGGAAGGTAATAGACCTCTTCGGCTTGGGGTAATGTTTTCCCATTTCAGACCACGTGTCATTCCCTTGAGAATAAGATTCTTTGTTTGAGCTGTATTCATATTCATGTGTCTTCTCATGTGCAACCGAGCGCAAACTCTAAACAAAGAAATGATACCCTAGGGAATGGTATGTGGTCTGAAATGAGAAAACATTACATCAGAGCCAAAAAGGTCTATTCTTCAATTCTTTTTTTTCAAATGGGAGTGATTACTGATAATATTTTTCCTATCAATTGATTATTTTTTCATAATATTGTAAATTATATTAAAACACTCTTTAATAATTCATAAGCTTATGGTCCAATTGGAGCCACCATACACGTCACGTGCATGAACCTTTATACCCGATAAAGTCCTCTTCATTAGTATTCAAGTGATTTTATATAAAGACACATGTGTCTTTATATAAAGACACATGTGATCTTTATATAAAGACACATGTGATCTTTATATAAAGACCACTCGAATAATATGAGGATGACTTCATCAGGGATGAAGTATGCATCCAAGTTTAGATGAAGACATAGAGCTTCATCAAGGACATAGTCAACCCTAATGATCTTTGACTAATGTGCCTGTCTTTGCTTGGGCACGCAATATCCAACGTGTGGGAGCTTCTATTGAATCTGGTTGCGCATGGCCGTGACGTCAAATCTCTATCGAAGTATAAAAATCCCTGTTCGTGACATGTATGGTGGCTCCAGTTGAACCATTATTATGGCGGTCACCAAAATCTTATAAATTGTTCATGAGTGTTAAAAGCAGTTCAAAAAACTCATAGATCATGTTTTATCAGGTATAAAAGCACGAGGCTACGGCTTATACCTGATAAAACACTCCTACTCGTTTTTTAAACACTACTTAAAATACCTTGGTTTCCAGGTTTTATTAATATGGTCAATCCTACCAGGAGATTTCTTTATTTCTGTTAGTTTTTCAATAATTACAAGGTTCTGCTTATCTATTGCAGCCTGACGTTCTTGCTCCATCTGTAAAGAAATTATACTATTGAGTTGATATATAATGCCGAGCATTTTGAATTTCAATAGCATTGCCGAGTCTCTGAGTTGAGGGGTGAGATCAGTGGACATTTATAAATTAGGAAATGAAAATTTTAACCAAATTATCTTTATGTCCCATCAACATTTTTTCACCTTAAAAATCATTGAATGAGGGCTATATTAGTCACAAAAGGACTGTTTTGTTATTCATTTTGTTATTCAAATATTACATCTTAGCTCAAACATTTTGCCCTTTCTTAATTATCAAAAATACTAAATGAAAATCGGAGGCCTGCATGTTGGGGAGGCGGGGGGC